>LUCH01002264.1:4233-18545 GCA_013368495.1 Paragonimus heterotremus | reverse complement strand
TGTTGTGTTCAAAAACAACTGTTTGTAGGGTTGTCACTACTTTTGTAGCGACAATGATTGTGCACTCTGACAATTGACTTTTTTTTGGTATCTTGTTCGTTTTCTCACTGATATATAAATGGTCTGTAGTATGCACTCGTAAAGATGCAGCGAAATTTGTCCGGACATGAATCGTGCAATATCAGCCTACTGTCTTCTTTATTCAAATTTTTGACGGGAAAAGAATGTTTCATAAAAAATATCTGTCACAATTATGTCCAGGGACCAGCCAACTGCCATACTATTAACCTGGCTACGAAATTCCTCACTGAACTTGAATTAGACGTCAAACATGCAAAGCAACAGTTCTTTAAGGACGTCAGTTGGAAGCTTCACCCCCTATATCTGATTGACCAACGTATTAACAGGCAAAATTGATTGGTTCCTGTAGTGGCATATTCGTAAACAGTGAGGATGCATGAACCAATCACATACGGAGATATGTAACATCGACATCTTTAACAGTGTCAACGAAATCAAAGTTACCTCAAAGACTGTAGGGACAAAGCCTTCGGCGAATCGGTTCCAGTTGGCCATCTAACCGTTGTGTAATTGTGTGGTAGTGGAAACGTACATATACTAAGACATGTTTGAGTGGTGCGTTCTGTTTATGAATTTTTGGAAGACCATCCAAACGAGGGACAGTACACCGATTGACTTTGGTGCACTGAAATCAGTTTTAGTTGGTATGTCTATGACTTCCGTCGCCAGCAAAATATAAGGCAAGACTCCGGAGTGTGTCTGAAAACTAGATGCGGGTTATCAAGTGAATAATCATATGGCAAAGGGTTGCTGAGTGGTACGGATCGTTTTGGTACGGTTGGTTGTGACATGACAGCGATGACAGACGCGCGCGCTTCGGCGAGAGCTACGGTACTAGCGTGAGATAGACCTCATAACTACTGAAAAACTAACAAGTTCATTGTTGTTGTAAACGTAGGATATTTCTCGGCGGCATGGGACGAAACATGGGGTTGATTTGATGGGCCCTACCTGGGAATTTTGGTTCAAAGGAAACCTAACCCACGAGACAACGGGACGAATCACGTAGTCCGTAGTTCATTCATCCTCATCATTTCCAGTTTTGAGTCGTACCTGTTAGGTACTGTAACGGGTAATCGTTGGTCCTGACAGTGGTGCGCAAAGCAGTAGAGGGATAAATACGTATAAATGTATCGAGAAGAGAAGAGAGAGAAAACGATCTGTCTTCACGAGGGAGGAAAAGCTAACAACCTTTTGGAAACAGACCCGCCATTGACCACGACACAACGTCACGTGAGAGATTCCTTTCAACTCGAATTTCCTAACCTGGTGGCCAAGACGTTCATGGCCAGCGATCATGTCGAAGCCCGACCGACGTGCGGTTTCTACCAAGCATCACTAGCCACACTGAAAAATGCGCGGTGCAGCAGACGGTCCGTCAGTATACGAAATGTGTGTCCGAACAAGCGAAGACTGCATTTTCCTCACTTCGGTTATCAGTTGCCAATTAGCAAGTTTCCGAAATATGCACCGACAGACTGTCGCTTTGCTCACATGGTGAGTTCATTTGATACATACCAACTGGCCGGAACAGCGGTGGTTGAATACCAAGAGTCTAGACGCGTCATCCGTACGAACGGGCCGGATCTCTGATCCACATAACAGAACGGAACGGACACGCATTGAATACCCTGTCTTTAATCGATAAACGGACGTTTTTACGATACCATAAGTAGTGAAGGTGGCGAATGCACCACGTTTCCCTTCGTCGACACTATAACTAACCAATGCGATTGCATTGCTCAAGTAGGTGGAGCGATCGACAATCTCGGAAAGCCTCACTGCAGTGGCAGATATGAGATTTGTGTCAACTAGATCTCGAAACGCTTATCATACATACTAGCCACATCATTTGACCACTTCAGCATGGTCTGCACGTTCTTCGCAGAAATAACTCAATATCACTCAGCCTACCATCCAGAACAAACTCCATTCCAAGTTCCTCGGTACGTACGGATGTGCTTACCCGAATATCGTCCATTACATAGGAAAGATCGGACACCCCATCAAATACCAATTGAAGCAAAGAACGCTCGTGATAGACGAGCACAAATGTGCACCCTCCACCGACAGTGGTACACAACGACCACGACATACTGACAGTTCACCGAGACTCCTTTGTAGTGAAGAAAGTCCAGAGAGTAAGTCAGCAATCGAATCAAAAGCAGCATCTAGGCCCACAAGTACCACGGAAAAAGGACTACCGATACTTTAATGTCTGTTACAAGGTGAAGATATGTTTGATACAACCACGACCGAGTTGGAAACCTCCGAGTTCTCTCCTTATCTATATCACTGTTTCGGAAATCGTCGCATTATGAGACGCGTGGTTACCACATGATGTTCCAAGACCTTTTTGAAAGTGGGGACGACTGTTAGTAAGCACCAATCAAGAGGCACCCTTCAGATACTGTCACAGAATGAGGCAATGTGATCAATTTAAACAAGATCTATTTAGTTTGATCTTAGTCATAACTGGAGTTATGGCATCCAACATAACCCGCTGAGTCACTGCAGCCCGGGTGGAGGGCGGACACTGGCGGACAACAAGCAGGGTTTTGTCACGAAAAAAAATGTACAAATCTCACTTTACTTATTACCAAATTCTACAGAAGCGTCATGCGTACCTGTGGCAACTGTTCGCGGTTATCACACTCATTTACGTTCAACTTAATGTTCTAAATTTATGATGCATAGTGCCGTTTGAAGATGTATAAAGCCTATCGTATAAATCCTTGATCTTCTGCGATCCTGACAGAGCTGGTGATCTGTTTGAACTTCGCGATGAACTTTTAACATTCATATTATGAGACGATTCTTGTGGCCGGAATGGTTTGGGGCAGCCCTTGACTCTACATATAAGCACACAAATAACGGGACCATTAGCACGAACTTGATCGACTCTGTTGAGAGCCAGCAATCGCGTAAACTAGTCGTGCTAATTAACTGTATCACCATCTGTCCATGAATATGTCGTCCGCTGCACCGACTACGAGACTGTGATATTTATGTTAGATCTTCAATACGTTAAGCCCAGACACGAAATTTCTGCTCATCATATAATGCTTAACTGCAAACAGGAAGGTAACCAAAAACTAGACCACTCCGTTGACAAACTGAAGTCCATCTCTGGAGATTTTAACTTTAAAACCGTAACTGTCGAGCAGTTTCGGGGACGGTGCTATACGAGATGCTTCCACGAGTTACTGTATTCACATGACTTCCGTCCATCTTTGTTCGAAATGTCCGGTGAAAGAAATTATTGTGGAAAAACCATTTTACAAATATTGTGAACTAACACATTCTACTGTTCTAGTTACTTTCGTCAGGAACACGTTCCGTCTACCTCTACTGATACTGTATCGAACTGTTTGTCCAGAACTGTGATCAGATTGTTCATTAACAGAGTTCTTTTAAGTGATCTTGTTACCATATACAGTTCGGGGAGTTGTTTAAAAATCCACTGTTCGTAAAAGTCGTTGAAAAACACATGGTTTCTACTTGGTTACGCCATACTACTGTAAGTCATTATTACATCGCAGTTAAACCTTAAGACGATATGGCTAGCAAATTTTAGAACTGTAGTGAGACGGAAGGTTAGGACTTCAAACTACGATCCTTTAGCTGTTAAAATTGAACTGATTGAGTACAATCCGAGATATGCTGGCGTGGCTTCCAAATGACAAGAAAGAAGAGTTCGGTGTATCAGCTGGTCCCTGGCAGAACTTCGGTCGAGAAGTGCAGCGATAATCAGAACCTCGACACCCTAGCGAGCTCGAAGTAGATTGCGAGGATGTGGGACGATATCCGGAGTATACTGATAACTTCGTGGTCAAAAGTACGGCTTATTCTGAAGATCAAGAGGTGTCCGAAAGCTAGAACTCCATCTCTCGAAGCTAGTGAACAGCAGTAATTTCGTCCGTACAATATGAGAAACAGGGAGGCATGCGTTTTGTCTTCGTGAGTTTTAACATCACTTTCAGTTCCAGAACAAAACATCCTATTGTTAAACCACAGCAAGAGTGATTATATAACTATTTGCACCTATCACGTTCGCTTACCTTCAATTTTTGCTCCTTTTTATTATCCACATAGTGTCGATATAAGACAAATAAAGCGTATCACATGGGGCCATGGTCTTTTACAACTCCAACAAAGCTGGACACTTAGTCAATGTACGCACGTCGGGTTCATCAGTCTTAGTGTATAAGTGTATTAATTCGATAGGCCCCAGATACACGTAGCAAGAAACAGGTGTGAAATGAAAATACAAGCGTACAGCATGCATACATTATAAGCGGCTTCGTAAATAGCTAAACGGTATTAATACGCGAGATTAGTTACGGAGTCTAAGGGTCTAGCCACTGAGATACCAAATAAGCCGGAAGTGTGCATGACAGCAGCGTTAGGCGTAAGTCAATAAACATGCAAACAATCCGATGTGGTCAAACGCATCAAGTAGACGACAATGATCCTTACGACCATGTGTAAAGTGAATTAGTACTCTTTGAAGCACGCTGCACACCATACAGCCGGCAGACCGTGGTTATATCCAGGTCACTACGGACACTCAATACAATACTAACAGCCAGCACCCGCCAGTTTTACCGATAACAGATACATTCGGTTCAGTGGGTCGATCTATACAGGTTGAAGCGCCCAGTAAGTATATGAACAGACTATTGTATATGTTCTAATAATGGAAACTGATAACTACTTCGTCTCACACAGACATGAATACGTATGTATTAATTTATTCATAAAGTTCATGAGCCTGATCAGTGTATTAGAGCTCGGGACGCCGCACACCACAATGGTAACGTCTACAAAAGAGCAATTTACCGAAATGGCTGACAACTGATGAAGCAATGTTAAACGAAAGAACTAGAAATGGTATAAATGCAGGTACGCCATTGACTATGGCACTGACCAAAAATTGAGTGATCACGAATACCTCAACCGAGCACGTGACACCCAATCACTTTACACAATGGAACAGTCTCCCTTCATAATTCGTGATCGCGTGGTTGCTTGATTACAATGCGATTTTCCTCAAGTATTGGTGGTCTCAGTACAAAACACTCCGTGTGGTAAACGCCCAGGTGATATGTGGAGTACGTGGTTCAACTGTAGCAAGCTGTGCAACTTGATTCGTGTATTTCCAATGTTCCAAAACACGCGCTTCCAAACTGCCAAATGTTATAACATTTGTGGTATGTGTTTCACCCTTGAGTTGGTAATCCAATTATGTTTTCCATTTCAGCTATCATACCCCAGTTGTTAGGCGAATAAAGCCTACCATACGGGCTTCTCACTTTTCTGATTCTGACGCAATATTGTCGGTTTGTGCCATCGAATCTGGTAGTTCACAAGTTATTCGTCCAACAACTACGTGATGGAACGGATCCTACGTCCTGAAAGGTTTGACGTCGACCCCAAAGCAGTTAACGCTACTAAAAAACGGGATCACTGGTTTTGTACCGTCAGCAATTTCCCGTCACTCCTTGATAATCTTAATCCCAACAAACTGACTACCTTGATCGACTGCACCTCGTCCTCGGTCTGACAGTATATTTCTGAATGCGACAGTTATGACGATGCAATCTCCACACCACGGGATCTTTATGTGAAGCCGAAGAACGAAGTATTCGTTCGCCACCTGTTAGCGACTTGTAGACAAGAAGATGGACAGATATTGGACCAGTCTGCTCAAAGATTGAGGTCACTTGCGAAAGACTGTAACTTTAAAGCCACTATAGTCGAGCAGAACTCAGACGATGCAGTCCGACATGCTTTCACAAGTAGTCTACGGTCCAGCCAGATTCGACAGAGACTGTTGGAACAAAAAGTGTTGAACTTTCAGGCCGTTTTCGACCAGGCTAGATCGCTCGAATTGGCAGAAAAGCAGTCCCAATTATGTCAGTCCGGTCCGACTAACACCTACACGGCTGCAACCGAGGTCTTAGAAAACTTGCCCAACCCTGTCAGAATGCCTGATGTGGCAGCTTCCAGCTCATCGACTGGCAAATGTTTCTCCTATGGGTATGACAAACAACCCCATTCGAAGCGTCCTGCTCGAGATGCGTTACGCAATGAGTGTGGAAAGAAGCAGCACGTTCAAAAGGTTTGCATGATGACTCGGAACCCACAGCCCTGCTGCACTATCACCCGTCCGTCCATTTCGACTATCACATCAACGGCGGCTCCGGACTGTTGTTCGAATGCTGTGGTTGATCTCGAAGTTAACGAAACTTGCTTACAAGCGTTGACAGACATTGTAAACCCTCCTAAACGATACGCTGGTTCGATCTTAGCTATCGTAATGCGCTTGGCAGAATTCGGATCTTCCTCTCGGTAATAAGTAACGCGAAAATCTCGGTCCCGTAAAGTACTGCGACTGTCCCGTATTCGCTTCCAAGGCAAGCCAAAAGACGCGTTCAAAATATAGTGCTTTGTTCCGCTCCAATTAGGACGACAATTTCAGACTATTTATAGGGCACATAATGTCCACACATTCCTACCACATCATGAGGAGTTAGAATCGCACATGTGCATAGCGGTATAAAAAGTCTCAACCGATTTGAACGGTTCACTTAGTTGGGACTGAGTCAAGTGGTTTTCTTCTTCTTTCTCACGATGGAGGCGCCCTGGGACGGTCACATGGTGGGCGCCCTAACAACAGATACTGACAGTTCTGAAAGTTTTTTTTAACCTCTTCAGTAGTGCTACAGAACGACCGGAAAGTTCACGAATCTCGCAGTAAGATAACAATAGCCTCTAACGCCCCGTCAAGTGAAACGCAAGGTCACGTCCTGGCGTCGACCAGGTACAAAGATGCTACGTATGAGAGACCGAAGCTGTTAGTTCTACCACATTCATGTGCACACGCCCTTCTTCGTCACGACTTTCTTAGACTTCAAAAAGGCGTTGAAATCCCATTCGGTGGGACAGAATCACCGTTTTCACTGTCCACTGACCTCAGCTTATATCGAACCTCCTTGTGTTTTTCAAAACCTGGTGCGAAACTGCAAGCCCATCGTGAGAAAATCCAGAATGCACAGTCCAGCTGACGATAAGTTTATACGCGATGAAATTCGCCATTTATTTGCTGAAGAAGTTATCGAGCCTTCCTTCTCCTCTTGGAGAGCTCAAGTCGTGGTGGTCGTTAACAACGGGCGCAATAGAATAATGGTAGTTGACTATAACTAAACAATTAACGAATATGCCCTCCTGGATGCCTGTCCCCTCCCAAAAATTGACGAGATGATCGAACGCATCGCCAAGTACGACACTTATAGCACTCTGGATCTAAAGAGTGCTTATTATCAGGTCCTCATTCAGTAAGAACAGCCTTTCACAACTTTTAAGGCATGCGGACGTTTGTATCAGTTTCGTTGAATTCCATTTGGCATGACGAATGACGTTGCTTGTTTCCAGCGGACTAATGACAATATAATAGCACGCGAACGACTAAAAGACATCTTTGTTTACGTTGTTAATATTACCGAATGTGGAACCAATGCTGTTGAACATTATTTCAGTCTTCGGAAGTTCCTAGGCGTGGTCAGAAAATACGGATAGACTTTCAAAGAATCAAAAAGCATCATCGCCGCCAAACAAATCAAGAACAGTATCAAACCGGATCCCGATCGCCTGAAATCTCCACGATAATTAGCCCCTCCACTTAACTTAAAGTCCCAGCAGCGAATAGTGGGATAATTCGCTTACCATTCACGGTAGACATCTCATTTCTCTGAAAACATTCGCAAACTTGTGCATAATAACACCTTCTCTTTGCCTAATGAAGTTAGAGAATCCGTTGAGCCTCTAGAAGACGAGCCATCCAAAGTCACTTCCTCCACTATTCAGGATAACACCCCTTCGGTTGTCGAGACAAACGCATCTAATGTGACGACCGCAGCCACTCTGAATCAAAATGGCCGACAGCTAGCCTTCTTCTCTCGTAGTCAGTCGTCCTGTGAACTACACCATTTCGCCGTAGAAAAGAAAGTGTACGTTATCGTGGAATACACACGTAAATGGAAACACTTTCTACATTGCAACCGTTTTAAACGTGTTACTAACCAACGTTCCGTCGCCTTCATCTGCGGCAGTCGGTAGAGAGGGAAAGTCAAGAACGACAAAATTGAACGTTGGAAGCTGGAACTGTCGCCATCCAAGTTCGATGTTGTGTATAAATCTGGTAAGGGTAACCGAGCGGCAGATGCACTCTCACGTAATTGTTGCGATGCCCTAATGACAGTAGAGTAACCTTCAAAAGCTTGGGCTTTGGCATATTTAGTAAGTGGAGCGCGCGAGGTGAACGGTGTACATCACTACCCATAACGCGGTTTAGATATACTTTTGAGAAAATAAACTGACATTGAGACGAACCATAAGTAGAATTGCTGAGTTGGTTTTCTCGAGGAGCCTCTGGAACTCCGTGTAGTACAATACTACGAGCCCTGATGTTCGACAGTGATGGGGGAAAAATGACGGTTGGCTTCTGACTAATATCGGAACATTCTTCCGAATGCCGACAGGAATAAGGTATCACAGAGCCGCCGCTGAGGACAACAGTTTCTCTGTGTCGCACTCTGAGACCAGTTATACTTTAACCGTATAAGGAAGCATCGTGAAGCCAACATCACGGTTCGATGCAAGCCTCCTGATCCCCATCGGTTTCAGACTGCGAATAAACAGTTTTGCACATATTTCCCTAAAAAATTGCGCCTCATGCTGTTCGCGCCCTGCTAATGACGTTCAACCGGTCTCCGGCTTGTCGAAGATAACGACCATTGACGTGCTTGGAGCGGTACTGCTAATTTCACGTAGAGTCGCCGTAGCTTTATTGGAGTTCTCTGTGAGATGGTTTCGAACTAGTGTCAGTGGTAACGGTGGTAACTGGGAATAAATTCGTTTGTACCAACTTTACCTCTGGCATATGAACCCTCGATAGAGTCTTCCTTTTGACTTTCCCTGAACTGACATCTGTTCGCGCGAGCTTTGTTGGGGGCGAACGTGTCACCTGGTTGTCAAACGTAGCTGAATTACTGGCGGTGAAAGACAGCCATATTGGGTCTCTAACGATTTTAATCCCGTACCTTTTTGGACGACCAGTCGTCCTATCTTCGGCCATGTTCGTTAAAGTTCTCCCCTTTTCACTCACCGAAAAGGCCTAGTACGTTAGAATTACACTGCTTGCAGACAAAATGGGTAAAATCGGAAGAGTATTAATTTACCGCCCTATGTAATTTGGGTGACACGATTTTATCGCACCCACAGTTAAGCCAGTGTTCACACATTAAACAATGGAGGGCATAGTACCAAGCACTCGCCGTTTCGGTGCAGCCATCGCAGTGATATTATTCACCCATCACGACTTTCTCCTGATATTTCATTCCCAAGTCTTCTGCCTTCTATGTGCCTTCGGGCGATAATTGCTTTTCGAGTCCAAGACAACTAGTAAACATTGGTGCCTCCAATGCCCGCACTCTCCGACAATTTGGCCAGCAAACCGTTTTGGCAAGTACTCTCTCTCTCTCTTTCTCTTTCTCAAGGCTGGAGCTTAATGTGTGCTGTGTCGGAGACGCGAGCCTAGGATTCTAGCATGGTTACCCATTTGAGCTCACTTCTAGATGACTGTCGATTCAAGCGCTTCTCTATTAGGGTTTGTGGTGACGCCAAAGCCGAATCTTGTGGTCAAGTTGCAGTGGGAATCGCACTGAGTTCCAAAGCAGAACAATGTTTGCTCGATTGGATCCCAAGGAACATTCGCTTGTGCGCTATCAGACTCAATACTTCGGTTAAAGCCGCGTTTTTATTATGTCAGCGTATGCTCCAACGGATGGCTGTTCGGATGCTACCAAGGATGCGTTCTATGACGCTCTCGTTGGCCTTCTGAGGCAAACTAAACATTCAGACATCATCACATTAGCAGGTGGTTTTAATGGTCAGCTTGACCGTCTTTCTGCAGAGCAGAAGCGACTGAGGTTTGTTTGATGTCCGGACACAACGCACTGACAATGGCGAAATAATCCTGCGGCTGTGCGCATCCCATGGTCTCTATATTCCGAGCACCATATTCCAACACAGGAAGAAGCACAATGTTACTTGGAGACATCCGTGTGCTTCAGAGCCATAGACACAATTCGACCATAGCAGTCAGTTACAGATGGCGCCACTCTGTTAAAGACTGTCAGGTATATTGGAGCAACCACCCGAACTCGGACCATGCTGTTGTGCGCGCCCGTATTGTTTTGTCATTTGCCCGAGGGACATACGCTGGTAAATCCAAGAAATTTAACTGGCATTTGAACGAGGGGAGTGTAAAGAACACTTACCAGGAAACAATGGTGAATAAGTTGTCCAGTTCGAATCAGGTGGGAGATCGTAACGAACACTGGGAACAAATTGCCGCAGTTAGCAAAGTATGTTGTGAAGAGATAAGCTTCGAAGGAGCTGTGCTGATTTCTGTCACATCGATAAACCTAATGTAAAAGCGTCGCTCGATCCCACCTGGTTCTGAGTATGGTGACGACCGTCGAGAACTCAAACGCAATCTGATTAAAAGCTTACGCAAAGACCCTGAGCACCACTTGGTCGAACAGTCGAAAGAGATGAAAAAACCATTTTATCTGGGGAGTCCGGAAAGCCTTTTCCCTGGTTCGTGGTCGTATTGGTCGCCGAGTCGGTGTAAGTGAAAAAAATATGTGAAAAAGATGGTTTACTTATTACCAGTTAACCGCGTCGACTTGACAGGTGGGTTGGACATTCTGAGGAACAGTTCAGCTGGCCTCAACCAGGCCATGTGGACGACGGGACCTGGATGGTCAGTTAAGCGTTCCAGACGGCCCTCCGTCAAAAACAGAAGTGGCCCTGGATGCCAAGTTATCGAATAGTAACACGGCCCTTGAACTAACCATCCCGTCTTCTTCTCTTTTCAGGGATGGCGGGAAGAGGTTGATGTTAGAACTGACGAAACTCTGCCTGTCTGACAACTACAGAGGCATCAGTTTAATGTTTGTTGCGTCCAATTTACTCATTGGCCTCATTTTAATTCGACTTACCAAGTCCAGAAAAAGTCTGGTACGTGAGGAACAGGCAGGATTGCGATCCGATCGAGGATGCGTTGATCACCTTTTTACCTTGCAACAGATCTTGCAAAGTTGGCAATCTTGAAGACAACCGATGGTCATGCTGTTTTTAGACCTAAAGGCTGCTTTATAGTGCATATTATGTGCAGTGATCGCGTGAGCAACACGGCCGTTCGCCTGCGCGTATTCTGGAACGCTCATGATGCGTGATGAATTGGCCAACTAATCATGTTGCATAGTCAAAGATGGCTGGGTCACGTACTCCGCATGCCAGCTGACCGTCTACCGTATCGCGCATTACAAACTGAGACCACCAACAGTTGGGTGAAACCACATGGTGGTCAAGCGACGAAGCCGTCGGAAAATATGAATACCTTGACTACTCCACTGAGCAAAGTATGTAGGTGTCGCCTGCCTGGCTAAGGTCATCGTGATCACTCTAACCGCTGATTAGAAACGCAATCCGATATAATAGTGTGCTGTAATCAATGGCGTACCTGCACCCATGCCATTTCTAGTTATTCCGCTTAGTCTTCTTTTGTTAATTTTCAACCGTCTCAGAGACGTTTCCTTCTAGGATATTCCACGTCTCCGTTGAGGTCAGCGGCGACCCAAGCCACAGTACCTTCTGGTCAGGCTCACGGCTGTTATGGTGATGACGGTGATGATAAGCTGCCGCAGTTTCACGACAGCCTTTGTAGGGAGTACCATACTGTAGTCGACCAAAGTAATCGGTAATAGTGTAACCTACAAACAGACTCACACCAACCAGTCTTAACAGCTGATTTCAGTTACTAGGAGAAGTAGGTGAACAGCGAAAGCTTTTTCACGTCAACGAATGTGAGATGGAGATTAGCAATGTTTTCAGCGATTTGTCCACGGGTACGAAGATGGACGCCCAAGTCACCCGGATCCAGTCAGTTTGTCTGTTTCGATGTCAGCGGTTTTCTGTTGACCTAAAAGGCAGTCATTGAAAACAGAGTGTAGCACCGCTCTTGGGGGTTACAGAAAATACCGAGAACAGAGTAAAGTACTAATCGAACAACTTCCTAAGTAAGTGGAAATCTAACAACACTTTGAAGTGGTCACTAGAAGAGCAGCTAGCTACCCCTAATTGAAGGTCGTTCGAGTGGTTGATAACCCTGTAAGAAAAGAACAGTTGCCTAAGGAGGGTCCGGTGTCGAAGCTTATAAAGCTCCTTGTTGTGACGCCTTCGAATGTTACAAGCTACTGGTGCACCAGCGCAGGACTCGAGTCCTGGGCTAAAGGAAAAGTGCGTAAAGATAAAATCGCTGCGGATAAAGGTCAGGAATTTCAAGACGAGACTCGGAGAGGAAATTCCGAAGGCTGGTGACCATTTTGGTAGCTGCTTTCTGGCCTTCACGCACGTAACTCAGAATTTGGCTTAAATTCTCTTGCTGTCATTGCCTATTCAAATTTTTGTCCTATTGGTGCCTTGTGCATCAAAAATTTACATAGAATTAATGTTATTCGTTACTGAATAACCTGCCAGCTATTTGGTTTTCAGTAAATATATCTCATCTACATTGTATCGTTTAACGCATCTATTTAGCCGATTATTATTTGAGCATATATCTATTCGGTTCCATTAGTTTCTCGCTTTACGTTCTGCCCCTTTTGCCCACCTTTTTTTATAATGCTAACACTTACCACTTTTCTTCACAATGACACGCACGAGATCCACCAGCATCAGCGGATCAGTATTCGGCTGCCACATGACTGTTCAAGACGGTATGCAGTGCCAGACCTGTCTACACTGGTACCACATTAAATGCACTGGACTCTAGGAGGACAAGTACACTCTGCTGGCTTCGTCAAAAAATGCATTTGTCTACATGAGCTGCCCTTTTCGTGAAGGCCGCATTTCGTCCGAGGCTGTAGCCGTTCCGCTACTCGCCACCCCCAGTGAGCAGAAACGAGACAAGTTAAAGTGTAGTTGCAAGACGTCCAAAAATATCAACGCACTGCACATTGCCACGGTTGAAAGAGCCCTGATGGAAACACAAACGGTTTTATCTGACGAGGCCAGAACTGAACTCACTGAAGGAGTATATTGTACTCGCCCTTCCAGTTGTGGCGGTTGCCCGTAAGACAGTGGCTTTGTCCACAGCGCATATTGAGGAAGCCGTGACAAACTTGAGGGACAACAGACTTTGGAAGAGAAGGATCGTTTTATGGGGACGATTTCTGACAACACCCTCTCCAGGTGAAAAAGCAAGAGCGGTGTTAAACACCGCATTCCATCCAGAATTAACAAGCTCAGTTTCTGCCAGCCCACTTCGTTCCAAAGCTACCAGGAAGTCACTTGGACTTCTTGTGACGTTAACCGCGAAGGTCAACACGGGGGAAGTACTGAACAAGACAATTCCGTTAAAGAAAAGTTATGCTAATTTAGAAGGAGTTCCATTAGATCGCTCATTGCAGGAGCGGCGGAAGCGCACCCAGTTTGGTACAGCAAGGTCATGCACTAAGGCTGACCCCAAACATTAAGCCAACGTGAATGTCCTTATTCCATTCTTAAGAGGGGACCAGCGCCTCCGAATGGATCAACCCATGTGCCCACATCCACACCAAAGCGGCTACCCCCATCCTCTTGGATGGTCAATCATCTTTGGATCTGCACGCGTCTGAACCAGTAGCTCCCAAAGAGGCCACAGACCGATAGTCTTCCTCCAAACCTCCAAAAAGTCCTGCCCGAAATTACTTTATTTCCAAGCCTTAACCCAATGAGTCTGCCTGGGTCACCCCCAGCCCCTAGAAGGGCTCATACTTGACTCATCCCAGTCGCATTGTCACCTGCCGGAACACGATCATTTCGTCCTAAGTTCTTCTCTTCAAAATGACCTTAGCAGGCGACACCTACTTACCATAGCTTCCAAAAGGACTATTTCGGTTTGACGCAGTTTCCGATATATTTGGTGTAGCAGAAGTAACTGGATAACTTTTGAGTCCTTTTACGATAGCAGACGTGTTTTATGCAAACAACATAAAATCAGAAACGTCACGCCAAAAACACAAACCGCCCGCCGACCTTCAATTCAAGGTCAAGTCACATGACCTTCACGGGTTTCACGGGTGTTTTGCAGATCTAGAAAAGTCTCCGACTTGTTATTG
>LUCH01002263.1:78081-88524 GCA_013368495.1 Paragonimus heterotremus | reverse complement strand
TCTTAAGTCATTTAATGGAGAAAAAACGAGTGACTAACTTTAGTCACTCGATAGTCACTCGTTAGTCGGTCGACCGACTAAGTGTGCTACTAGGGCTGCACTACTGTTTCCTATTCTCGTTTAGGGTTACTGTGTTGTATCCAACCTCAAGGATTGCTATTCCTCGTAAATAATACACTCTGTCTTCTGTGTGGATATAGAAGAAACTCCGTTTCACTTTTGGACAAAAATGTTTATCAAACACATTACCTCCCATGAGTCCACAATCCCCTCTTACTCTATTTATAATAATATCTTTAACGCATTGGTATATCTGTATTTGATGAAATTTTATAATTTGATAAAGCTTGTGACAGCCTGGTTCTTATTGACCTAAATGTATGAGACAAGAAAGCTATTAACAAGATTAAGGTGTTGTAGGTACAGTTACGTTCACACTGCCAGTCGAATTCCGGCTTGTCGGACGCGTGGTTTCGTCGAAGGGACACTTGTATACATTAACGAATTACGCCTCGTTGTTGGTCCAAGTATATAGTATGTGGTGAATAGCTTACGAATTAGAACTATTTTCCAAAACAAGATCAGTACTGCCTTATGATTTCTAATCAACTATTTGGTGAAACTGAGAACGTCTAGTTCGATGTGAACACATTGGAGGAATCAGCATAAAGATGGATTGCTGCCTCTTTTACGCAGACATCCACTTTCATAGCGTGTCGCTGTGTGACGCGTGGTCCAGTTCGAAAGATTATGTGATGTAATAAAAGATAATGAAAAACCAATAATATTCAACACTTTTCCCATTACACTCTACCTGACAACAATCAGCAGAAAACCTAATAGATTAAATATAGACTAAGCTTACAATTTCGAATGAATAGACGCTGATTGAAAAAAATATAAAGTTGATCCTAACAAGTGAGTGCAACCAATTCAAACAAAGTTAAAAGTCCGGAAAATGTTCATAAAGTCATTTTGTCGGCATCGTTGGCTCATGCCCAACCACCTAGGATAAAAATATCGGTTTTATTGGATGAGAAAGCCCAGTAGTGTAAAGGTATGGTGGTCTGTGAGCCCACGCACAGCTGTACCGCTGTCACTGTGCACTTTATCATTATAGTAACGACTGAAGTGTCATGTCCACCATAACAGTATGAGCATTACTGATAACATTTTCCGAAAGAGGGGACAAAATCCTGCGTAATAGTTTACTGTATGTTGGCTCCTATCCTTCAGAGTCACAAATATCTAGTTTGCTCGGAACACTGAACCTTTGAGCACCACTCAAAAACATGCTCACATTTACCCATTAAATTATTTGGCGTTGGGATGAACACTCTTTATGACTCTTCCATATTCATTACTTACGTCAGCAAACTGTTACTAATCTTATTCTACATGTTTTACGTCGAGTATACATGAAACGTCTATTATCCTTTTAATGTGATTATAACAACCAGTGGCCGGCTAGACGAATCCCATTCACCAGATGACCACACTGAGCTGGCTTAGATTGTGCGGATCGGAGCAGCGATTTGGTTAAATTTGGTTGCTGAGATGTAGTTGAGATTTTTGATGTAGACCAATTTACTCTCATCCACATTTGATCCTACCTTCCTCATTTTAATAGGCGCTTCAGCTAGCTCCTCTAGAAAAATTGCACTAGACTCAACTTTTACTCTCGCATTTGGCCCTTGCTATGCGTGCCTAGTAAAAGTGAGTATTGACAGGAGAAAAATTTTGTGTACGAACGCCACACTCCAGAGTGAACGGTGTGCATTTTGTGTATTTTAAGGTTCTTCGGGTGCTAAGTGTCTGACCAAAAATTCCAGTCGTGGAAGTACATCCAATCATTGCAGGTGCAAACAATGCAAACTAGCAGTGCGGCGGGGCATGTAAGTTCATCCGACGGGGTGAAAAATTTTATGCAAGAATGTATCCTCTACCCACTGAATTGATGATCATGCGGTTGGTACTCTGAAGCATGAGAGCCTTGATTCTCAACACCAGGGTTTTACACCCTCCTAATGATTGTTGGAGATCGTCGTGAGAACCACAAAAACAGTACCTTTTCGACATAACTAACTGATAGTTACGTTAATCAGAAGTGATGGCAAAAATTTTGATAGCTTTAGTTGTGATGTCATGTGTATGTTTCACTGCAAATATACCAGCTGTTCATCTACTAATGTAAAGTTTTCATAGGTCTTAAATTGAATTTAAACCAAAATACAATACATGTAAAGTGTTTATAAACACCCTACAGAGCAAACATCGAATTAAAAAGTTTCTACTATCACAAGTTGATATGAGAAAAGGACTCATAACTGTAAGAGGTGCAGCATTCATCGTCTATAGTTGTTTCGTGCTGTGCTCTGAACTGAACTGGTAACAATCATTCGAAATTACCAGATGATTAATCTGTAAATAGCATACCAAACAGTAACTCACTGTAATTGAGGTTTTCAAGAACAGCTGTAGTAAATAACCAACGATGGAAGGGATTAACAACCTCTCTGCTGATATCCGTGGTCATCTGAATAATTAAATTAACATAGATGTGCGCATACTCTTTCTCAAAACATGGATTTAAAAATAAGCATTTAAAAAGTGATGCTTCTGTATTTAGAAGCAAGCTGGATACAAAAAAACCATTTTTCTTTACAACGAAAGTAGATCACACTTTTGTCCATTGTCTGCTTTATAGAACTGTATATAATAACATCAAACAGAAGGACATTTGAAGTAAACCCAAATAATTCACTCACAAGACCAATGCATATCTTTCAAAGAGAACATAGGGTTAATGAGGCTTCATTTATTTACTAGAAGAAATTTGTGTAAAATATTACGCTCCACATTAAATGCCAACATTGAGAATGGGTCATATTAACGGGTTTTCATCCAATGGAAGCGTTTATGCACTGTCGCTTCTTTTGCTAGAAGTCACCATACCTTAAGTATCCATTTTTTGTGACTAACATGTAAAGTTGATCAAACTGTGGAGTTCAAATGTGAATGTCCTAAGATCTCGACATAGTCTGGCTATCCATCTGATGAAGAATATGTGGTTGTTGTCGCTGATTTAAACCTCGATGAGAACAGAAGTTCTGGCACTTGGACCTCTACATCACCATCATGTTTGCAGTATAGTTTATTGACATTCATTCTCAAACACATTCAACTTTTCTCCGATATACTTCACTTTTGAACTTGTCGGCTGAGAATAGAACGGCATCAGACCTGAAAGGCTGACTGAAACAAGATAATCTAACCGATTTCTTTGTTCAGAATCTCTAACGCGTAAGCTTTAATGAGAAAGAATTGCTTAATTCATTTTTATCATGATGAACACAACGTCGAACATTAATAATTGAAGCAAAAATATGGTTAATTCCTCAGTCACTATTACAACTACTTTCAAACATAAGCAGAGCTTTAACTAACTAATTACAGTTATTTTTAAAAATTGCCTGGCGCATGAGTTGACGATGCCCACATTTATCATTGGTTCTTGGTAATTTTCCAAGCCGCTGTTCTTAATGATAACAATAATATTACTAGTGATGGTGGCATTATTGAAAGTTACCACCACAGCATTCAACCGCACATGAACTTAGGAGCACATAACCGAAGAGTCAGAGGGTTAATGCTTGTTTCGCACTAGGTTTTATGTCTTAATGATTTGGCATGTGTCCATGTAAATCTTTCTCATAGGGTGAACTGAAGCCGTTAGTAACGGTGAAAATGTACGTCCTTCGGTTTTCGAGTGTTATGCACTGAATTAATTGGTTATAAACGTTAACATTAATATATTGATACTGAGTAAGAATATTAACTAGTCGATTAAACCGTGTTTACAGCCAGATCGTTCGCATATGTTAATTCGATAGTGTCTAATGTTAAGTCTGTCACATAGAAGATAGTATGGTTGTCTCGTAAATGTATGGTGAGAGTGCTAATCCTGACTGTAACAAGGATTTGCGCTACTAACGAGGTCTAACAGCAGCGAAAGTCAAAGGTTGTGATTTTCAAAAGGGTCTGATTGAAAAGTCTGTGAGAATGCGCCAGTCGCGATCACTTGTGAGTTATGTTCAGTTCACACAGTACACCCGTGAAAAAGATGGTGTATCCAGCGAAGATACCAACTGGGTGGATTGGATTGAGATTTACTACCAATGACTATCATGATCTTTGTGGATTCCAACAAACTTGGACGTCGTCGGATGAAAAAGGGGCGCCAATTGTTCATAAACCTACGCAAACTAGCACACAAAAATCGATTTTTCTGAATCATCAGCTAGTCGACAGAAACGAATAGGGACTGTTGCGAGCTACCAACCGTGGTATGTTATGGGACAAAGATTTCATTCACTAGGCTACAAATTCAACATGTGCCGTGATACGGGGAGTCTTAAAACCAGCTGTGTTTCTTGGAAATGCGTTCATTCGTCATCATGCGTTGAACATGAATGCGCATCACTGGGTAAGGAGCAAACAGGGGTGACAGGTGTGAAAAATCAATCAAAACGACTTGCTTTTGAACATTCTCACAAAGAACAATTGCGCACATCTCAGAGTGGCCGGCTCAAAAAGTGATTTATTAGAAAGTACATGTAACCTTGTTGACATGGATTCCAACTCCGTCCGCTGTTAAACTCCCGTTGAATATAAATCAGTTGTTTGACTTCGTGAACTATTTTGAAGCGCCGTTGTTGATCCAACGCTTAGGTTAGTCGCATTCTTGGGGACGATGTTTACCAAATTCCTATCACTTAGTGATATCTACCCAAATGTTACCGAGGCTGGAGTTTATTTTAGCGAGGCACTGATCAGATCATTTTTAGTTGTACTAGCTCAGACCCTTAATCAACTTGTGTTAGTCATGTGTGACTGCTCGTACTAGCTAAATGGTGTGTGTACAACTTTCGATACGAATCCTGTAGCCACATTGATCAGTATATCAAACCAGCCCTAAAGTTAGAGAAGACTGGTTCGATTTAGTCTACCTCCTATGGAGGTAACAAAAATAAAGTCGACGACTGTAAACTAAAGCACGTTTTTTATAACTTAGAATAAAACTTATTCAGTAGAAGACTACGCGGGTTGTCAGTGTTGAAATTATGGACTTCAAATGGGTACGATCGCTGTGAATGTACATTTAACACATAAAGAGTCACATTAATCTTACACTAGATGAATGTGTGGCCTGAGGTGTTCAGGAACCAGTAAAGGATCGTTAAGTTGTGATTTAAATTACTTTAATTAGACTTCGGAAACTCACAGATTTACTAGGGACATAAATCTGCAAATGTGTTCCCGCCTATCCAATTGTTGAATGAGGTGATTGGCATGGATCATGGTATATAAAAGATTATCGATTGTAAGCACATGAAAATTTACAGCTTTAGTGCTCACGTGTGTTTCTTTCATCTGGAAGCAGGTTGGGCACTGTGTCACCTGAACTTCTCCCAACAGCTTGTCTTACATACGCTGCACTGTAATTTAGCCGATAACATAACGTCTAAAACACATGTTCTAGTCGCTGTAAACCATGAATGATATCATATAGTACTGGAATAGTTATATCGTAGAAGTGATCTGGCAGCACAAGCTAATCAGTTCATTGTGTCAAAATTGATCAAAATTGAACGACAAACCATGTACGTAACTGGAGGGTGCGCGAATCAATCTTGGCAACGACAGCAGAAATTACGACAGGTGATGAATTGCAATCAATCGCCTCAATTGAAATTACAGATCAAAACCGTTTTTAAGGTTCCGAAATCTGTGAGCTGTGGAGTATCCTGAGCACATTGAAAGATGTATTACCTTGGGTGTGCTCTGACATTAGTCGGTCATCCTGCTAACATGTATCGCAGCAAGACGTGAAACTAAAACGGGTTTCCTTTCACACCGTTGATAGAGGTAACTCAAAGTTTATTGAACAAACTATTCTTAATATACCATGATGGCGTTCCAGTTGAACCCATTGTGATTCTAAAGAATGTACAGGACAAGTGGGCGTCTTTGAAGCGGAGGTTAATATACACTACTGTTTCAAGTTTCTCATGATTGATATGTTGGTGGATGATGTTAATTTCAGTATTATCTGTATCATTATTGAAATCTGTTAGCGTGGTATCAAAACTTCTTGCAAGCTTAAGAAGTCCGAAGAAACTGAATATTTTGTGATTGACAGAATCAGCCTTCCATACGATTCTTTAAGCCTGATGATGTGCAACACCTTGAACATTTGGCTGACGTTTCCGAAAGACATCTGCAAAATACATTCAGTACCGTTTACACGAGTATCATCGAACATCAGTAGAAAATCGGTATTCTTTCCTATCGGCATAATTTGGACCAGATTCACACAACAGTCTATGGTATGCAAATCTAACTGAATTGCACTCTACTGGAGGTCGATGGTGTACTTTCCAATCTTGTCAGCCCAAACAGCTTGGCTTTGGTTGTCAACTATTATGGTGATACTAACTGCCACAGTTATGTTATCAAGACCCACAATCACGTTGGTCTTGATGAAAGAGGTCGGCATTGGTACTCGTAGCTCTTCGTAGGTTGCATATATAAGACTGCGTGGTCTTTTTAACAGGTCTTTGATCACACTTTGTGGTGAGCAAAATGCACGTCATGTGTTATCCAGCTGGGCTGAAGAGTGTGACCTAAACTTATTGACTGACTGCAGTTACCGCAGCAGAGAACTGAGTAGTCACTTCAGCCACCTGGATACATTCGGTTGGTATGCCGCAAAATATCGCATTAAAGCTGGATAACACGAATAAAGATTGTTTCAGCTGTTCAGCTGTTCAAATATACCCGGAGATTTCATCAGTTTCATGGGAAAATCTATCGCCAGAAAGATGGGGTTGCAATGGGTTCGCCACTAGGCCCTTTGCTGGCTGACATTTTCATGGGCATGATAGAACAAACAGGGCTAACAGGATTGATAGATCAATGCGTGCTTTATAAACGTTATGTAGATGATATCTTCTGTATCGTCGATAGCAACACTGATATTGACTGCCTGTTATCACTAGCCAACTCAGCTCACAAGAAACTGCAGTTCACTATGGAAATAGAACAGAATGGGAAACTGGCTTTCCTCGATGTTGCACTATTGAAACGTCCCGATAGATCGATTCAACGAGGCATTCATAGGAAGCAGACGTGGAATGGACAATATGTCCATTTTCACAACTTTGTTCCTATGAAACAGAAACGGAACTTGATACGCTGTTTAACCAATCGAATTTACAAAATCTGTACTGAGGATACGCTAGAGAGTGAGCTGAAGTTATTGTGTGAAACGTTTCGCACAAACGGATATCCAGCAAAATTCCTAACTCGAAACATGCAACAAAGGGAACCGGAAGACCGCGAGTTTTCTGTCGAGCGGAAAGCCGTCTATATGAATTTGCCTTACAAGGGCGAATTATCAAGCGTATCGCTGACCAGAAGGCTCGACACGACTCTGATGAGAACGTTCCACGCTGCACAACTAAGACTAACGTTCTCCTCTAAGCCAGCCACACGTCTTCAACTCAAAGATGCAGTGCCCAGTAGTGCTACCTCATTTTGTATCTATTCATTCGCTTGTTCCTGTGGAGCAGGTTACATTGGTCGCACAACAAGGCGTTTGTCGGAGAGAATACGCGAACATCACCCAGCGTGGCTGACAACCGGACAACAACGAAAGATTTCCAACGCAATTTTGGCCCACCTAGTTGATACGGGTCACAGAGTCAATGTGGATGTCGCATTCAAGCCGATCTACCGTGTCACACGTGTTCACATCAGAGGTGTGAAATGTCTCATCTTGGCTGCTGCAGAGGCGATCGGAATCCGGCTGCGAAATCCTAATCTGTGTGCGCAGAAGTCTTTTGTTCAAGCGCTGAAGTTACCATGGCCTGCCGTGGTTGCAACACCTGACACGGCACCACAGTAACCATGTCCGTAATCCCAAAATGACGTTAGATTCACACTGTATTAAATTTCACAAAAATCCTGACTTGACAACTAATTTCATATTTATTGTGTTGTATTTGGCCTGAAGATGCTACACCGAAAACGAGCTTGTTCGCCACGTTTTTGACTTCTGACGAATAAAGATTCTGACAAAAATGTGACTTGGGTAAAGTTGCCAACGACTGAAAAGTGGAGAGCAGGCCACTTTTTTGAGATAATGACTGTCAATCGCAGGATAGAGTTTGTCCACCAATGCTGCATGAACCTTCTCCTTGATGGTCGTCGTAACACCCTGAACGCGTGCTGGGACAGAAAAGTTCTTCCAGTTTGAGGCAGACGAATCACTTTTGACCAGAGTCGGACAGTCAGTGCAGAGCACTCTCTCTTTAGACCGGTTAGATGTATTGCGGGTATAAATGAAAGTACTCGCCAGTGCAAGCACCTTACCCAGACCAAAAGATAGAGTCTACGGGCACGGTGGACACGTTGCGAGAAACATCAGCATATATACATATATATATATATATATATGTAATGGAGGTGGAGGAAAGCTGGAAGCTTAGGCTGATCTGACGGTCGGATCTGGTTACTTAGAATCGAACGCCTTGGTCACATCGAAAAAGGCTACAGGGAGGCTGAAAGATGCTACCTGAAGTTGTAAAGCAGATTCTAAAGCGGTGGGTCTTGAAAGGGAGGAGATTGCAAGGAAAGGGGGCGGCTGCAAGTACGCGTTTCAACGGTGATTCGCTATCTCGCGGAAACAATGTATCAACGTTTGAAATGCGGCAGTGGGTTCCAGATTGCCTGGAGGGTTAAGGCCATGCACCTTGGGGCTAAGCATGATGCGAGAGGTACAGTGATGGACTGGACAACATTTAATTAGTCAAAACAGGCTGAAATATCCTGCCGAAAGAGCTGTATTAATGCGTTTTCATTCTTGGACCTAACGGTTCCAAACTATCAGAAAGTTTTCTATGCACTTTAGGGTGGGAGCCATTTAAACGTTAACGATCTAGCCAATCAGTAACTAAGCTGGAGACAGAATCCTGTGAGATGATTGATCATCCTTGTTACGTCGAGCCGATAGTGTTTCAAACCGGAACTTGTTGTAGGTATTCACGAGATAGGGCTTTACTTCGTAAGTTTTTCTCCATTTTCCGGTAAAATTTGAAGAAGGTGAGTTTTTCTTCTGTTAGTGGCACACTCCTTGAACACAGGTATATCTGCTTTGCGAGAGTGTGGACTCTTACTACAACCAGATCACTCCGTCGTGTGACTTTTAGCCGAGTGTGCGAAAGCGACGGAGAAGGATGCATGCCCAGTAGTGACGTTTACGTGTACCATAAATACGGCTGGCGAGTGCCTGTAATCCATCAGGGTGTACAAGAACATCACTGTTAGAATCCAGTATGATCATAACAGTCTGAACCAGACGGCTAAACGATTAAGAGTGTACACTTATTTGGGACGCCATATTTTGTACCACGTTTGACTGCAGAGTGACGGTTGCGATGGCAGCAGCAGCCGAGCTTTTCTACAAATTGAGTGAGTGACCCGGGAAATGCGACTGAAGCCGGTCATGGTGTTCACGACCGGTGGTAGGTCTGGAAAAACGAGCCGACCTTTGTTGAAACTAGTTAGACCCTTCGGATGCCTATGGTTGTTTTAGTTGCTTTCGATGAGATGCGTAAGCCTTCTGTTTTATCGAAGATCAGCATCGCTAAGAAAGTTGCGTCTGTAGCCAGAGCAGTCAAAGACTGTGAGGGGCTGAGCGTCTATTTTTGTTTCTCTCCATTCATGCATCTGTGCCTGCTAACGTCCAGACAAACCCGCTTTGAATTTTGACACCTAAACACATTCCGTAGAGTGTTCCGTTCATCCTTCCTTTATTCTGATGGACACCGTTGAAAAGGGGCTGAAAGAATTTGCTTTTCCTCGTTTGATCGTAGCCACTACACTGGAACCAAGTAAACTGGTTCGTCTGATCTTGAGGTGCTGAAATCTTAATCGGTCAGGGTTTACACTGAGATTGCCTAGTCTACACAAAGAGGTCATTTGAGGCGCCGACCATAGTGTTAGTTTATACCATGAGATATAACGAGAACTACCATATTATCCGGTAGATAAGTACACTCGCTACAATAGTCACTAAATTTCTGTTTGTCAACGCTTCGTTGATAGAAAAGATCATTAATCTTAACAGTAAAACAACTCCACCATACCTTACTATTTTACACGGTGAACTAGAACATGGGTTGATGCCCCAGATTTATAATAGAAAGCCCGTGCTTAAAAAGCGGTTCTTAAACGTTCAGCTTATCGGCCTCCTATTGTTTTGAGTGCAAAGTGATTACATCAGTCACTTTCCGTTAGTCATGTAAACATTGCAAAGTGAAAATTACTGATGAGTAGTCGGGGATTTGATTAATTTCAAATTGAACATCACTCACAATT
>LUCH01002263.1:50280-77876 GCA_013368495.1 Paragonimus heterotremus | reverse complement strand
ACGCTCAGCCACTTTCGCTTGTGAGTAATGATCAGGTTGCCCGATCGTCTCGAAATGGAGACACAGTTACTGTCTGTTAACTCCAATCGATAACCCCGCGATGTGAAAATTCGCAATCGTCAGTAGCTAACGTAATCTTATGTGATAAGCGAGCTTAGTGCACGGGTGAATAATGAAGAAACGCTAACTGGAGTGCAAATGGTCGACATAAGCCGAAATATTCACCAGCAAAAGTTAAATTCCATTCGAAAAACTCACACGTTGTGGAACCTCAGCTTATTCCAGGGCTTATCAATAACAAACAGGCAAGTTTAGATTTGGAGCTGAAACTCAGTTCTTGCATTACTAAGTAAGCGTAGATGTATTCGGAACTGAGAAAGTAAGTGAAATAACGCGCTCTTTAATGTGTTCGTACGAAAGCATCACTTTTAAATCAATAGGAATTTCATGTGCATCTTCCGAAGCCATAGCACTATTTATTCAGAACGATTTGAAGAATACATGCATTTGCTTATGGTGTGAAGTACTTGGTTACATTCAGGACGATGGAAAGAGGACAATATAAAAAAGGATGTGAATTTTCCGGCCAGAAGTAAGTATTATTCCATATGGATTATTCCAAGTGTTGTTATTGTGTTAAGGGATTATGAGCAAAAGTATAATAGGCAGAAATTGGTCTGGATGGGCCGGTTAGCAAATGCACGATAATGTCCGCTGATCGGCCGTTTAGCAAGAACGGATGTTGTTATTAATGAATGAAAGACTGAAGGAATAATTGGTTTTCGTGAGCGGAACATCTATGCGTTTCTTTTCGTTGCTCATGGTCATTCGATTCCGAGACCATGTAGCTTGTCAGCCTTTATGCATCAATAATTTACTTAAAAATGAGACCTTGTTGAACAGTTATACACGTTGTTAGATCCACTAACTCCAGAGAAGCTGTACAATACAAATAAACACTTCAGGTTAAATTGGGCGTTGCTGTATTCTTAACTGATTGCTACCTGATCTGCTTTTTTGGTTGAATTCAGCAACTGAGCTAAAGGGCAGCTCTGCACCAAAAAAGAAGATTGAGTCCAACCAACATGCACTCATCAGAGTTGAGTACTAAACTGTCAAAATATGATAATTACTTTACATTGACCGATGTACAGAGAATTGTCTATTTGAAGCTAACGGGGGGAGGGTAAAATGATGTAGGTCACGATTCATCTGGTAAACAAAATAATGTCAAGTCGTTTTAGTCTACTTGTCCTGATAATTCTAGATCTATACGAGACCGTAATGTTCAAATGTGGCTGTCCGTCTAGTATTGCTGTATGCTAAAGTAGGCCGTATTAACAGTGGGTCATCTGTTGTGTGCAGTCTTTAAGTCACACCGAGACTGTTGTAGTTATTTCAGAGAATCACTATAGCTCATTTTTATCTAAGATTGGACAAGGCTGTGACCAGCCATGCGTTTGCAAAACGGGCCCACTGGAGTGAGGCCCACTTAGATTGCGGACTCACAGCTACAACTGATTATAACGTAGTAGACATGAGTACTGTTTTACAGTCTAAGTACGATCACAGTGTTATTATTCCACCATTTTTATATGCCCACAGTATTCAATCCTTCAACCCATCAATTCCCTCTGCCTGGCGACTTAAATAACAGGCAATCTAATCTCAACTGTGAAATGTGCAACTACCGATAAGTACTCATAAACAATACAAGACCTCTCAGAAGGATTTGTAGGATGGTTTTACTTTTGAGTCTGCTCTGGTTTGTCCAACTCCAAATTCAGTCAACAATTGGAAACAAATTACCACGCTTTTCGAAATCATATTGAAATAATGTGGCACTTATTGCGACTGTCCAAATACGGATCTCTAAGGGAGGTATGGGGCTCAAAAATCCTTGTTACCTTGAGAGACTAATGACGATGAATCAAATCTGAGTACTTAAAAACACTTGAAGAACGATACAGTATTCACTCGTAAAACTGTCACCATTACAATTCAGTCCTTAATAGATCTCCTTCCATTAGTCAGAGATGAAGGCTTAGACGGTCGCTGTCTAAAACTGGAACATTTATTAAACAGCCTATTTCGTAAAACGCATTTCAATCGTTCGGACCTGTCAACCTTAAAACATTATTCCGGATTGCATGGCCGGGGCTAGATCTGTTGTGATTAATATAAACAAACACCACCAACACATAGAAGAAACAACCTGCACCGCACGAATCTTACACGAGCTATTCACATGCTTATGGCAAAAGGTTACATTGCATACATCTCCTTCAGAATACTGTTCAATTTCGTCCGAGTGTTCAACATTTCTGGATGTATACTGGCAACATTTTTAGAAGTTTCTTGCATTAGGCACTTACGACATTTTTCTTACAATGCTAATGAGTCAAAAACAGTTTAGTTCCGTAAGACCACAAAATCAGGGGCGCGTATTCAGAGGTCTTCCTACCCGTTGTGGGAGCATATGAACCCAGGGATGGATAACAGGGCATTAGCCACCTAATTTTACTGTATCTATATGAAAACCAAAATATCTACCGCTCATCAGTAGAGAATAGTACTATAGACTGAGACGCTGACACTTGGTGATGAGAACGAGCAAGAGACAATTAGCGTCTTTCAGTGTTCTCAAACGAAAACTAAAAATGAAATTCTGAACTCAGTGTATCAATTCGGTCTAGTAGTGCTCACATTCGATGCCGATGTTAGTTTTAGAAAGGCACTTCTGTGAAAAATTATAATATGGCTGTTAGAACGAAGACAAAATGATAGACCTACTAATTTTCTAAAAATGAATTGCAGAATACTGAGGATTTAGCAATTTCTTTTGTAGTCGGATGAGTTCACTGTGAATTTCTGTTAAGTGATCCGGTAAAATCCCATTTATGGGATTTATCGTGTGATCGGCTCCTGAATGGCCCGACTGTTGTGACGTTAGAAGACTTGTTTTTTGAATGAAGAGTTCCAGTTCGAAACGTATTCAAGCGACTTTATTATAATGAATCCAACTTAATTTGACTCTGACATTGCTCGTCCGGTAATGAACATTGATATGTGGCCATTCCATCCAATCATCCCCAATGATAACCATAAATCTGAGGGCTATAAATTGTTTGTCAGTTGATTATCTATTAGTTACATCTTCCGCATTTGAGTAGACCATTCATTCAAGAGTATCACTGGCAAAATTCAAGCCTGATGCTATTTCCAGAAAGAGGTTGACTATGTCATACATATGAATGTAGGTGAATGATGTAAAAATATGGGAACGGTTTTATGGCAAGAACTTCACTTTCGCTACCCTCAACTCTTAAACAAATATCTTTATACCAGGCTTGGATAAATTTGTCATCAACTAACAAAAAGTGATGACACTCTCGAGATACTAGTCGAGTGGAGGAGTGTGTGCTTATAATTTCTGCTCGTGTTGTTGTTGATATTGTCATTGTTGTGGCTAATAGGTAGGGTGCTGGTTTGGAGTAGATGTGGTTGGAAGATGTACTTCTTATGTATAACTGAGTTCATTATGAGTTAAAATCCGATGTGGACAAAATTATGAAAATCAATTCTGTTGTTGAGGAAAGTTTAACTAGTAGGCCATCAGTTAAAATGAAGTATTTCTGACTTTAGACGATGAATCCTGGTTTCAGAACTCTGACAGTAGGATGACTAAGTCGACGTCTAAGTCCAAATATGAAGTTTTCAAGCTCCTGAGGTGACTTTCTGCATCAGCTGGTAAAACGCATACCTTATTTTGGCACGCTGCTTCTGCTACTGGCTCGAACCCAGCAGAAATCCCGAGCTTTTGTAATTCGATCTATTCTGAATTAATCAATCTTCTAAGCTATACATAGGTAATAACGCGACATATGCCCTATAATATCAACCGTATTGCAACAAGTCAACCACTAGGTAAATAGAACTTGCACGCAAAGTGGTCTTTCGAACATCGATGGACAACAGGTTGGCATTTAATTCAGAAACGTAGAATACATCGCGAAGAACAGTTGAAAGGCTATTCAGTGATTGTGTCGGAGACTGGATAATAGTCACACAGGGTTCAATAGAAATTGGGCCACGTAGGGGTAAGAGTGACTAAACAGTGAATGGGAAGGGAACAAGGTACGTAGTTCAAGGATGCATTTCCGCTAGACTGGATGGTAATCGTCAGCAATTACATCAGACTAAGATAGGCGTTATATTATTTACATTCGTGTCCACAATTTTTATCATAACCTCCAGGTGGGCATAGTGCCAACAGTCTGTAACAATTGTTCCCTTCAAACCCACTTGTATTGTGGAGCGTTAACCGAAAACTAACAGATGACCTGTACTACCGAAGATGAACTAGGATGAGGCCTCTATAACTCTCTTGCGACTTCGCTCAGCAAACTATAACATGTTATTTGATCCTCTCATAGACTTTGTTTTTAGTAAGCGACCAAGGTAACTAAACCTACAGTGGTGATATTTGAAAGGGTGTATGTGTAAGCGCATTATACACATTTATATATCTGTAATATCTTTACTCACATGTGAATCATGCTGGATGTGATCGGCGAAGTGTGACTACGGTTTGTAATATCCTAAAAACGATTTCGGGGAAATTTGTCACCACTGCCTTTATATTTATGTAGTTATTGCCTGAATGTCCCAGTACACTTTTCAGTAAGTGATCACCATCAGTCTGTTTTTCAATCACCTATTAGAATTGTGGTCAGATGTGTTACAGTTAGGACACCTGGATCATCCCAGTGCAACACCGCCACCAAGCGATCGTTGCATTCATGATAAACTAGAAGAAAGTTGGCTTGCATGTGAACAGTATCATCTGAAATACAATCAGGTGGCTGCAGTTAGCTAAAATAGCAAAATCCTCATCTGTCTGGAGAGGTTAGTGGCGGTCTATGGTTACTAGGACTAATATATTGTACTGTGACAACCACAAGCAATTGTTATTGGTTTTGTTACTGTTGAATGTTTGGCACAAGGTTGGTTGAATGTTCGCCTTTTTGGACTATAGCGTCAGGTTCATGTTGGCTAGAATTTGATTATGCATGGACTCAATTTGAAAGCGTGCAAAAACTACTGTGAAGCAACTTTCAGTGGATCATTCGGAGTGGGAATGGGTGGTATAAACTGATGAAATTTTGTCTCGCTGAATAGTGGAAACCATACCGCACGATATAAATTAGGTGCCCGAGTGCATGGACAATATGCAGTGACGTCCGCTGATATGTTAATAATTAGGTGACGTGTATTTTAACGAAAGATAACCATTGTTCACTGATATCGAAGCTTGAGGTCGTGTATGATTGAATGTAACTGTGCACGTTTCTGTGAACGGGGTGAACTTTTTCACACCAAGCAGTGGAACTCATTTTTGCTGTTTACCATCGTTGAAGTTTACACGGCTATTAGTTTCTCTCCTGCAATTTTTAGGCGACTTGTTCAGATGAACTGTGGCTCCGACGCTAGAAGTTAGTGGGTTGTCCGATGAGAAACTCGTAACAGCGATGCTTCCTGTTTGTCTACAAAAGAAAATGGTGGTTGCAAAGGGATAAATGAACTGAACAATTAATGTTTAGGGAAGGTGAGGGTTACTGGCCAGAAATTAATGCGACACTGTAAGATAACAACCGTCAACCCCGTCAGATATAGCAAAAGCGTTTCTCACAATGCAACCCCGATTTAAGTAGTAACGACATACTAGGTTGCTTGATAGGACTGCCACAGAGTACCCTCTTTTGGAGTCTACACAAGTTTGCTTGTCTGGTCGCCTTGACCTGATTAACCAGAAGAAGTTGGAATAAGCAGAATCAATAAGTGGTCTTATTTGGATAAAATTGTGTGTGGGCACGTTTATCGCTGCGTAACCCAATGAGGTACCCTGAAGAGTCCACTGAGTTGACAAAATTTGATATGGTCGTTGTATTTACAGCCACACCCCTTACAGTGACCTGTCAATTCTGTGTTGTAGGTACATTGTATCTGACCCAAATGAAGATGTGTGTACGGACAAAAGTAAGATAAATTTAAGCTTGCAATCATAAATCACTTGATAACATGGTCTTTTTGAACTCATTAATCTAACTGAACCTCATACAGTTGTGCAGTTACAGACAGTAACCTATCGACTTCTGGTGCGCCAGCTGTACTGACAAACCACCAACAAGTGGCCATAAGAGATAATACATGTCACTGTTTAGCATGCAGTTGCAATCATTTCGACCATAACTGCTTTTTGTCCGCTGAGTGCACATGTTGTGATGTTGGTCTAACTTAGACAGCAACGAAATCTTATGCAGCAGAATTCAAACAAAACCGACACAATGAGTCGGGCAAATCAAGCTTCTAAGTGTCTGCTACACCAGTAGAGTGCTTTCGCATCAGTCAATTAATTCGAAGTATTAGCCGTATTTATTTTTCGGGGCCTACACTGATGCAGATAACAAGAACTGTCCATCAATAACGGTTAGCTTTTCTGGTTATGGAGAGTGCCCGTTCCCGTTAAACAACATTGCCAACTACTTTTATCTTTTTTGACGAAGATGTGAAAAGCAACACAGTTCATAAGTTTGGTAAACAGTATTGATACTTCACCTGCTTAAAGAAAGAGGTAAACTGAATTTGTTGCAAGTTAGATATCACGATGTGAGTATTCGAATGTACACGAATAGACACAATTATGTGGCCTTCCTTTAAGTGAAAATCAAGATGAACGTTGTTTTCACACCCTAACTGTTCACTATTCCATTGACAATGATGAAAGTATTCACTATTCACTGTAAACTTCGTGTGAGAACTTCTTTGTAACAGTAGGATATATTGAGTCAACATGTCGACGTGTACTTGTCACAAAAGAGATAGACCGCCGGTGTTACAGTCTTGATTAACAGTAAGAATTGAGCAATCAGAAATGTGTACAATCGGATTAGAATCTGCTGCTGCCGGATGGGCTGACGTATTAGTTCGAAGTCAACTAGCCCTTTGATTTAATGGACATCCATGACACCACCACCATCTTGTTAGGTTCATTCATTACGGTCACCAACTAAGTGAAGCAAGTTGCTTTTTCTAACCCGATTGCACAGTCACACGGTCCGCAACAATTACCCCGCTTCCAAGATTTAACATGTATACATAGATTGACCATCGTCTTCAGCTTCAGTCAGAGTATAGATTATCATCCGTCATTCACCAGTCATTCGCCACATCCTGACATGTTCATGAGTGGTCTGTCCAAACCACACTAGTTTACTAATATAGGAATCGAGTTTCGTTCCGCCAGCTCTACAAAAATAGTTCTTGTTTGTGTTTCTCTGTCAACACTGAAACACCATATGGACGTCTGACACGCAATGCAATTCGGTAAATTTGTTTTCCTAAAACAAGACAATGGAGAAAATGTTGTGAGTAGCTTGCATGCACATTTACTTCAAGAAACTACAGTAACCATTATTCGTTTAGTTCTGCAGTAATTGTTATCTGTTCGTGTTTTACCTTACTTCTGATATCTCTGATTTCTCCACATAATGGTTCAGAAGAGGCTTAAAAATCGGTAATTTAATGTCACAAAATATAAACTCATTTCAAAACGGTTAATTCTGGTTATCACTAGATGGTACGTTCATGTAGCCATCCAGCGAAAAACTGACTCGTCACTCAGCTCACTGCCATTTCATGGTGGCTGGGGACCAAATATCAGAAGAATAAGATAGTCGAATTCTCACTCGTGGAAGACATGATGTATATGTGGCAGAATTGTGACAAGTAACAAAATGCGCACCCGATGGGATCACGAAGCGACACGTGACTGCTGTCGATGACATGTCAGTCAAGTAAACAATTCACTCAATAGGGGCCACCTAAGTTGACGCTTGGGGATCACTGTTCCGTACTGTTGCCTGGAGTTTATTTACAACCTACTAGTTCTCTGGGCTCGTACTTGTTGACCTTTTTTAGTCTGGGAAAGCTCTGAAAACAATCTGTAAGCGTTCAGTGTCTCAGTTCATGTCTACGGCATACACAGTACACAATTGCAGATACTGTAAAGATGATGGAAAGAAGTGCTGTGATTTTCGGCTTTTGTCCGGGAGAGGTCTACCTATGAACGTTCGGTCGTAAATATTGTGAACTCGTTGATGTCGTGATCGGTAGGTCAACCTTACCAGCAAGGGAACATGGATACAACTATCTTTAGAATGTAAAGATGTGAACTGTTGATAAAATCTAACGAGAGATAAGTTCAAGACCAACAATTAATTCAGAAAAATAAGGATTAAGCGCCTATGTGAATACAAAATTAGACACGGTGTAAGTTAAAATTAGTTTGGAACATTTTAACTTGATGTTTTAATACCTACTGCTGTTATAAGGGATGATTTTCACTTCAAAATTTGTAGGGTGCACATAAAAAGTTATAGGATTAAAACGTTCAACGCGATAAGTCGTGGAAAATTTCGCCTAATGTAGAAGTATGAGTGGCATAGAGACAAACCATAACCTAAAAAGTAACCACCACAAACCTATTCGTTGAAGCAAAATCTACGTTGTTACAACATTAGTAACACAAACGGCGGTCTCGATTTAAATGATAAAACCACAGTTTTGCGTGATATGTACAAAAAGAACAAAAGTGTTATATTCAAAGTCTAAAATGAAAATAAGCCTAACAGGTAAGACGTATTTGTGTAAGAGTGTGTTCGCACAGCACTAAAATGGTGTTATTTAGCGAGTTATCGGTAATTTAGTTACGTAGTGGTAGTCCGTTGAAACTGTTTGAGGTAAGCCTGTTTGATCGTTTCAAATATGCCCATTACGGTAATGAGAATGAAGACATATAGGCGAACATATGTTTTCGATAATTCATCTTCAGGCCGGTACAATTATATAAGAAATTAATAGAGTTAGATCGTGATATCGATCAGACTTATTACAGAGAAACTAGGTCACTGGTCAATCAATTGGCGATGACTTGATTGGTCGGTTACGTCACGCTTGTCCATTGGTTTGACCGCGCAGGTTGGCCATCGATCCGGTGGATTTGTGGCCATGGTAGGTGCAGTGCCTGAACAAACCGCTTTTGATGACATAATACCGGGTCAAGCAGCCTGATTCCAATAGCCTCGGCAGTACAAAGTGTTCTGATTCGGATCGCTTTTGATGGGTTGCCTGGTACGCGATATATCACTTTGAAGGCTTGATCAGTGTTCACCTGGTGTTCGCTTTCAACCAGATGAGCGAGAATAGCACTGTTGACCGATCGTGATTCCCCGTGCCCCAGCCACCGTGGATGGTGTTCTCGGATTCGTTTCGAAAGTTGTCTTGACGTTCGACCAATATAACCTGCTCCACAGGAACAAGTGAATGAGTAAATACACATAGATGAGGTCTGAACTGTCAGTCTATCTTTGTTATAAAACCTGAGAATTGGGGATGTTGAGAATCGAATACGGAGTTCAGCTGTAGCATAGGTCCTGCTAATTGTCTGGTTGAGCTTATTTGTCAGCCATTCTGCGGCACTGTCACCTTTGAACGGTACTTGGATAAACACCGGCTTCTTTCTCACGTCATGCATTTTGGGTTTAGGTGATATTCTGATCATATTTCTGGCAATAAATCGCTCCGGGTAGCCGTTATCATGAAGTACGTTCTTTATGAATTCTAGTTCACTTTCTAACGTATCCGGTGAACAAATTTTATATGCCCTATCGGTCAGGCAACTCACTAGATTTCTCTTCTGTTTTAAAGGTACAAAACTGTGAAAGTTTGTATACTGACCTGTCCACGTATTCTTGCGATGAATTCTGCGTTGAATACTTCCGTCTATTCGTCGATTCAAACGAACATCTAAGAAAGATATCTCGTTTCCAGTCTCTTCCTCAATCGTAAATTTAACTGACTGATGGGCGCGATTGAATATATCGAGTACTGCCTGCATATTAGTATCCGAACTGGCTACGATAAATATATCGTCTACGTATCGGTGGTATTGACTGTTTGAGTTTAAACTGGACGCACGAACTCAAAACTGAACATTGTGTACGAATATTATATATTATTTCACGCAACAATACTTGTGCTGTAGTCCAGCCCCAAAACAAGTTCTTATGGGAGAACATTCTTTAGGGGTGAGAGGCATGAGAAGGAACGAGAATGTTTCACTTTCTAAGCTTTTTGAGATTGTAGGTATCGTTTGGTTTAACAATACAGACTGCGTTAACAAAATGAGTACCATATTAGAAGATCAGATCAAGTTTTACAAAGTGGAAAGTCAAAAATCTAAAACCCCTCAGACAGAGAAGCAACGTCAAAATCTTTTAAAACAGAATGAACACTGTTTAAACCACGTTTGAAAGGATTCAGCCCGTTGGTAGAAAGTTTATCACTGTCTAAGGATTACTTAAAATTCCTAAAATTGTGTTACGACTCCCTGTACCACACAATGGCCATGCGGATGCCAACTGTACTCGATTCCATCAGGCAAAGCCTTTCAAAGTACAGCTTACACCATTTGTTTGACCTTGTGAATGTAGCCATATCTGTCAGTTTAATTGAGTATTCAGTATTTTCCAATTCTTCAATATTCAACGACCAAAGATGACCCCTATGAGTATATCGAAGATAGTGAAATAAAAATTCAGCTACTTTGGATGAGCGATTAAAGTTTAGGTTTCGCTAATAAATGTATCTACTAAATGACAGTTTTTGTAATGGTTTGTTTATTGAGACCTCTATATACAGTTATTTTTATGGACGACCGAGATCGTCCGTGATTCACTACGATTTTTGTAAAGGGAACACGGATGACATCATATGTGTACTTGATGATAACTTGAATCTGAATGACACTTTGGTCAGATACAACTCCACCCACCAAAATATGCAAACCTGGTTGGAGACTGAAACGAACGGCTAATTGGTCATCTAGATATATGTATAGGCCATCATTTTGATGGCTCACCTTAACACGTAATACCCAAAAGGGTACTTGAAACTGTTAGTACAATTATTTCAACAGTTTTATACCACTTATCCTGAAATAAATGTAGTTAGTTGTTTGACGTGCAAAGCTGTAAGAGTGAATATAGATAACATAAGTGTTGACTAATTGGCATTCATGCATACAACGTCCCATACAAAAAGGCTAGCCGGAAAGGTTTATAGACAGAGCCATACAACGAAGTAATGAAGGGGACCAGCTACATCTAGCAAAAAAAGCCTTGCATATCGAATCACCCTTCTAAAACAATGTACCTACTAAAAGTATTAAGCGTAGGCTTTTGAATTCACCATAAAGAACATTTTAAGGCTCCACACTACGTGTTCACTCTAGTTCCAATCCTATTTTGTTTGCACGGTTAAAATATAAAGTTCCAGTTTCGGCAGACTTGTTCTGCATATAATCTTTTGCTGGTTTATGTGGAACCAGTTGAGTTAACTACACGACTACAGGCCTGTCTAAACTGGCCCGTGACCACCACTCACCTTGGTTAAACAGTGGAATAAAAAAATCAATCAACAAACACTATGTTACCGCGTTTGGTGGTTTCGAATCACTTTATCTATGTAATGGACGCACTGCGGTTGATCTACCTAGTTAAGATAAACAACTCAATTGCAGTGAGGAGCAAGATTCTGTTCACAGCTGAAGCTATTGAAATTCGTTTGTACATTCAACACTTAGGAATCCAGAAACGTTCCTTTCAGACCATTGGACTGTCATGGCTAACCTCTGTTATGTAAACCTCTTCAAATGAAGTCCTGGTTACAGTTTGACAATGATTTGATCGACTTGATTAATCATTAGTTCTCTGTCTGCACTTTAATGATTCCCTTATAGAAGTTTGGTGCAATTGTGATATATTTAGCTTGATAATGAACGACTGAAAGCAAGCTCGTTCACTACGGTGACTGTATGTGACGAAGCGTCAGACTCAAACTTCACCATTTTCAGAGTTCTATACTATTACGTATCATTTTTAAGGTAAAGGGTTTTACTCCAGTACTGATGACCGTGAAGTGGTACGCCTATCTCAGTTCAACTGATGTCAGCATAGACATGCCCAAACTACCCCGTCCAAACGTTCAGCTTCGGTTTCATATGGACAGATGGATGACGTTTGATTTTACTCAGACTTACTCCCGGGGTCGATTGCAAGAGGCAAAGTTGAGCTGAAGGATAAGTTCGAAGCAAGGCAAATTGAAGCCTATGTCAAACCGTATTAGTCGAATGATCCCATCGAAATGGTAACTGTATGGAAGCTATCTATTTTGGGATATTGTATGCAACCGGTTTGGCTTCTATTAAGTTTGCTGTGGATGGTAAACTTCTGAAAGTATCCGTTAGTAAGAAGCGTCTTCGATAAGAACTGCTCTTCGAAAACTAGCTGATCCGCCGTACAAATTCGGCATTTATATTTCACCGGTGAAAAACCAATAAAACGGATATACCCAACATGTCAAATGGGACTAGAAAAAGGGGAGCGGCAAAATGGTTCGTTTGACAGATGGGTGAACTGGATGTCTTTAAGATTGGGTTGTTGTTAAATGCCATTTCAAAAGTAACGGACAGAGAAGAGTATAAAGATTTCGTGATATTACAAAATGTGACAGAACGATCATGGTTATTAAACTTCGGAATACAGTCAACGTAGCGTTTGTAAAGTAAAGTTGAATCAACAAGTTTTGAAAGCGATCTTTCTATTATCCCTAGAAGGACGTCGGCAAGTGTTGGACGAACAAGATTATCTAAAACGTTGTCAAGGAAAACATTAAAGAAAAAATCCGGAGAGCGCAAATTTGATCCATAAAACGGTGCAATGTTTGATCTGCATTTCGGAAAATATATTCGAAAAAATTCATACAGATGAAAAGGAATTGTGACCGCAGTCCTGGCAGTGTCTTCTTCCGCGACGGGAATTTGGTAGTACGCAAAAAACAGACTGATTTTGGATCAGACGAGTTTGAAATGTAGAGTCTAATGAAATTAACAGATGTGGGGAACGGGGTAACTGTGTGATACTGTCACAGTGTTGAGGGCTGGGAGACCGTAGAATAGTCTGCAGTCGCTCGGTGGTTTTAGGAACCAAGGGCGACGAGGAAGATCATGTATTCTTGATTGGACCACTTAGTGGAAAGGGTAAAAAGAAGATTCTGACGTTGATACAGTCTTACTTTTATTGTGTCACCCAAAGGTGACAGATGGCCTTGTGTGAGTTTTTGTAGATCATGAGAAGATAGAATATTTTGTCGAGTTGGTTCAGCTTATGAGCTTATGTTTCCAGATCTTCGATTGATCTTGCCAAATTGAAATGAGTACACCTGGTCACGCTGGACGGATTCCATTGTATTTGCGGAAAATGGTGCACAAATTCAGTATTCATAATTGTGACAACACAGGAACAGCTACATTCTGGTCATAACATCATAAAGCAAAACAATCAACGAGTTGTTTTATTTGCACAACTTTCTAACTATCGAAACGATACATATTTCACACCTCATCACTCTCGTTTTTGAGTGAACCCACTGGAAATCTCCTGACCACTCACAACATTGGTTTTGTCACTTGGTCCAAGCCAATCAGACTACATACACAAGGTCACGGTTTGTTCAAATATACAAAACGTGGGTCTTGCTGACTCTCGTGTCATAGAATGCATCGGACCATGCTGATCGGCGTGACATTGGTTTGTCTTCTACTCTGTTTCTTTGAAGTTGATGCAAGTGAGTGATTGTGTTGCGACAATGCCTCTAATATTGTGCGATTGAGGGATAATTTATACAAGATACCACACAGGCATCAACTATCATATCGAATGTGAACTTCACAGTGATTCAAACTAAAACGTCCTTTCTATCTGTTATGCAGTTAAGCAACTTTGTTGTGATAAGCAGTGGTGTAGCTCAAATATAATTGAAATTGAGTATCGTGCTTTCGCTCTATACCACTGGTGGTGAAATTGGTGTCGCAAACCGTGTAACAAAGTACTGACAGTTCTTGGAATGTTGGAAAAATGTCCATATAAAATTGAATTAAGCATCATTCATTGTGCTAAACATGTGTTATGTTCTGTAACTCAAACTTGCCTGTGTGATTATCATGGATAATGCGAGAGTACAAACTATCCGATCAATGATGAGATATTTCTCGTTTGTGTTATTTTAATATTAAACTATTTAGACAAGAAAAACCGTAAGTCACAGTACTGGAAGTAACACTTATTTTTTTGCACGTTTGACTTACGCACAATGGTCAACTCATAGAGTGTGTAATTTTGGATAGTTTTAACTAGTTATCTCAAACAGCATGCGGTTGAATTATTTACGCATAAAAGCCAAAATAACTTGAATTTTCCTATTTTGGATGTAATAAAAACTGTGACACCACTACTGTATTAATCGCAACAACCGGTTGCGAATCTCAGCCAACAATTTCGGGTTTCCTGGTTGGTTGTCTGCTTGACTAGTCGTTGACGTCAGTGAATGTGTCGGTAGCTTGAATCATTGATTTCTGTTACCGGCTGATGTAAATATGGACCATTCTTCCAGCATGTCTTCACTGTAACTGAAGGTAGTGTGTTAGTGGATGTGTATGGTAAAGCGATTGTCTTCATAAAAGTCACTGTACGAAAAGAATACGACTGGTGTCAAAAGGTAGGAAGTATAAATGTTTTAAGGTGGATTAACATTAACTCCACCAGACAATCGCCATTAGAGCTGTTTTTCTGCGCTTTGACTAAGCGAGATACTTCTGCGGTTTTTTTGCTGAGATTAACCATTTATGTTTGAGGATACTATCAATAGCACTGTGTTAGGACTCTCTTTCTTTTCTCGGGAAATTTAAATTACAGATGGTTTTAATGTTTATAAAACAGGTTTGGACCACAAGACGTTCGTAGGTGAATGGCACAAACGAAAACGGCCTGGAGTCGCTTACCAATTCAGGGGACTTTGCTACGAAATGCACCATTAAAACATGTCACCGGTGTGTTTCTTGAGTAGAACAATGAGATGTTGTGAAGAGTCATTAGACCAAGGTTTGGTGGTAACAGCGTTCAGCGTCAATAAAAGCGGTTATGTTATTTCCGTTATGTCTGCCTGACGTCCATTATGAAACCATGTATGGCGAATTCAAATTTCAGATGTCCCAGAATATAGCCATGACAGTAAGTTAGTTGTATTGATTTGCCTGAACGAATGCTATGTAAATCATATTTGCGAATATTTTGTCGGAATTATTCAGAAGACGTTACTGTCAAAATCAGCCGGTTTTTTAAGGTCACCATTATGTTTCAGCACTGAGTGCTCTACACTCACATTGTCGTCAACTCAGGATATCACACCATTCCACTTTGAGTTTAGTAGCTTAAACTCAGTTTTTGCTAGCATTCACCTACTAGCATGTCACATTCACATGCATCACTTTCAAACGGGAAGGTATTGTCGTGAGAGAGAACAAGATTTATTATCGGCAACTAAACTGATGTAATTTTTTAGTTGCACAAAAATCTTTATTTTGATGCACATCGCATTAGAAAGCACTCAATAAATGACTATTCACATCGATGGAAATCGCCAGGCTCATTCAGTTTATTGGTGCATGAAGAATACGGTTTTCAGCTATTCTTTAGAGTTTTATGGTTTGAACACAAGAGGCGGACGACTCGAAGATTACAAATAACTAGTGTAAGTATACACGTATAGTATCGATTACATGTTAAAAGAAACAACCTGGGTTTTCTCCAGGTACCGGGTTATTTCGTCCATATCCCACAAGACGTTTAGTTTTCCGTTACAACCGGCCTTATAAACCTCAAATTGATTGGACACATCTGTCTTGGTGAATCGCACGTATATATGTCTTGTGAAGTCAATGAGATTTTCACAAGTTCTTTTTAACAAAGATGTTTTTGCAAAAAAACTATTGGACACATGGCTGGGTTACACACTGAACACGGTGAAGTTGATTAATATTGTAATGATATTTTTGGTTATTCATGGCTATTCTATTATACTATATATATGAGGAAGTGCTGTGCCATTTGGTGCGCTCTCATTGCAAAATGTATAAAAGACCTTTGTGGTGCTGGTCCTACTGATTCTGTGAGCAGTGGAAGTACAGCTTCCAAGTATAATTGTCTTATGCAAGTCAGTGACATATTTGACACAAGTACACTTTGATTGCAACCATAGACCGACAATTACAGTGATAAGCTTCAGTCTGCCATAAAAATCCAAAGGATAATTCGATGTAGAAGGTGTAACCAAACATTGTGGAGATTCCTAAAATGTTTTTCTATGACAGGAGCGAACTGAACATGAGTGATGCTGCTGAATCACAGATAAACTGCATATAGGTAATCACATTTCGTTCAGAGTAGAACATGGAATGATTAGTAATGATCGTGTCTACTGCGAACTAACTTCTAAATGAAAGGCTTTATGGAACAAACAGAATTGGCCGAGTGTGTGTTATACATTTATTTGAGTCAGTTGGTTGTAACACTTATATGCCCTGTATTTCTTCGGTATGTTATGAACACCTGTTACTGAGAGTAGCCTCATTAATTCAGGTATAGTGTTTAAGATGCATGCCTGGACAAATTGTTTCGATCTGACATCTGTAAACATTTTCGTACAAGGCAACGAAAAACCGTTCCGTACAATAAAATCATATGGCTAAAATTTGTCTTTTATTTATAGAACATAAACCTGTGCATACTACTCGTACCACGACAAGAAAAACAACAAGAACAACTAGGACAACTACGCGTGAGTTCATCAATCCATTTTTGCAGCACTTTGCAATTTTGGCTTGAGTGTCGATAACTTCATCCCGGGACGGTAGCAACGTGAATCGAACACATGAAATGTGCGATCTCAACCATTTATTACACTATGCCGCTCCAAGTAGACCCACTTTACAGGTGACGTTCAGAGATGCAATAACACTATGAAATATAGTTCTATTCATTTCGAAGTTCATAACACAACGCCAACAAAGAGAACTTGCATCGAGTGATTGATATTAAACGTCGCGCTGTATTTGTGGTGCACATAGAATGAGTAATTTGGCACACCTGTTGTGTCAGAATGCATGAAGGTGGCTGAAATTGGTCAACAGACGTAATATTTGTGGTATACTTCATTCCACAAAATGAGTAAACGTTTCTGATTTTCACATTCATCCTCCTTTTAGGCGAATGATTCGTCGCTGTTCTTCACGTCAAGGAATTTTACAGTTGCCTTGTTATATGAATTGTTGCTACCGCGAACTCTTTTTTGTTTACAAACTTCATTTACTTTACAAGTGTAAAAAAAGTCAAAATCCATGAGGTGTATTGAAGCATTGGTTACACAGTGTTGTGAATAACATCCTATTTAGAATAGTCAGACTTGACAACGAGTGATCCGAGCAAGTAAAAAGCCGGGGCACACATTTATGCTTTCAGCAATCCTTTCACCAGCAGAAACAAGCATACCCTGAAAATCCGGCCGGTGCACTGTGCCTTAAGTGAGGGAGAGTATTTTAGTTATTATGACTCGTTACCACGCTGTGAACGAGCTTAATAAAACTAACATCGAGTCGTTAACCAAACTGTTGCGGTGTACAAAGCTTCTGTGCGCTATCTGCAATAGAATAAATGCATTCAAACCAAATGAAGACGACCACTTAGGTAAGCTATGTTGATAACTAGTCAATTCATTGTTGTAGTCTAAAAATAAAACTATCTCGTCAGAAATAACTGTAGTGCATCAGAATTTTTTTCCACAAAGAAGAGATCCGTTAGCACGTAGCATATTTAACAATAGCTTGCCGAAAACCCCTCAAAATTGGCTTCACTCCAACTTACAAATTTTTACAATCAACTCAATATCTAAGCAGGCCACAGTATAGTTAGCAGGTGTTTACCCGAAATTTCAACCTAATTTGTTTGTTTTCCCTCGACCAGTCAGATACTTTCTTGAAGCATAAGATGTACCAAATCATAAGTTAATTATGAGTGAAGCGTAGTACAAATTTCCAAGCACAATCTAATGGGTGGGTCAAGTCCTAAATTCTCTTTTATCATCCTCAGCAAATTGAGAATGCAGTTCGTTTTCTAAAATGTGCGTCAGTAATTACTGTTCTGGTGCTCCAACCCTCAAGTTAATTTTGAAGCGGCATCCTTGTCTATCAAGAATATATTTAGGTTTATGGTTGATTCACTTATGACTAAATCACTGTTGACACGTTTATCAAATATATTCGCTAAATGCACCGGGTTTATCATTATCTTTGGTGACGATTCGTCTGTTTAAAATGTGGATTATTTATTGGTTATTGACATTATAACTGTGCTAACCAATTTTCAGGTGGCCAGGGTCAAACAACCAATAAAATCAAGTAGAGGATTTTCCGTACGCAAAGTGTCAGGAAAGCCTTCGACAGGTAAACTGTGTTATACATTCATACAATCTCGTGTTAGTATGGTTGTGTTACTTATAAAGATATCCGCCTACATTTTGATGTGTAGCGCTTTAATTCCGCTACTATTTCTTAATTGTTTGTGGTCAGTTAGATCATACTACTGTTCACAGAAGTAATTATGATTTTGAAACCAACATCATACGATTCACTACAATCTCGACTACTGATTCGCTAAATGTTTGAAATTAAGGGGAAGACTGGAAACTCATCATAGCGGTAAACTGATGCGGTGATAACTGCAATTATAGCAGTATGCTCAAACTTTTAAACTTTGGTGCATTCAAAATTTGTATATTTCTTGAAATCTGAATACATTCGTTTGTCTGCTGATATCAACACGGTGACATCGTCATATCATTTGTCATTCTTACTTTTGAATCCCTTGAACTTACAAGATTTTTTTCAACTTCATTGCAGAAATCTGTTCGACTGTTTGTAACACAGTTCCGTAAATACACCGACTGCTGTCAAGTGATTTCTTCTGAACTTCGCGTAACTGTGGGTTATTGAACAATCGATATCCGTTTGCAGCTTTCAGTTCTAGATATACTGTTTAGTTGATCTGAGTCCGAGCGGTTGTGTACTAAAACGTGTGTAGGTACGTATGTTTGAACAAATTCACGATGTACCTTCTTACTCTAGTCGGAATTAGATACCAGACAGCGGTGTGAAGAGGATGCGATTAATGACACCAACAGAACCTCACAGACGTACAAATGTCTTGTGTTTGCTTACAGTAACTTGTGTTTGGTGCTAATTCACCTTACTTGTTACGCGATTATCTAAAAGTAACTTACTGAACTGAGCTAAACGATATTTCAATGTTAACCATGTACCGTGAAAAATGTTTGTTGTTAAATAAGTTTTAGAAACTTCAATCCCAAAACATACGGCAAACTATAAAAGGTGCACAATCATTTTAAATAATGACGAACCTGATACTGACAGCAACAAAAATATATTACAATCAGTGGTGATGAAAATTTCTATGGGGAGTGACAGATTAATGAAGGAACGGAAATAATGCTGTTGAACGAGGTGATATTTCATAAATTCCGGGAATACTTGAACGCGAAATTGATTTTGAGCTTCAGGACAAACATCCATACAACAGAATTCACACGCAAGAGGATTAGAGAGACAGACTGGAGATAGAAGTGAGAGCATCCAACAGACAGTAGCATAACATAAAAAACGACTACACATTCAGTCATAGCTTTAGAATACGCTGTTTCAGAATAAAAAAATAAAACTGTTAATTATGTCGGTCAGTTTGGCGAGCTAAGACAAGTACGTGAGATGAATCCAAAATCTACATAAAATGTGTCACGAACTTTGACTATATGTCAATTTCGAAGTAAATAGTTATGAATGCAGCTAGGATTCGCGCTACCACCTCAGTACAAAGTTCTGGAGTTTCTATCAGTGGTCCTGGCCATTTTGTACTAAACACTCTTCGCATATAGTGACTGTTTATTGGGTCTGTTAACACCAGTCACACTTCAATCATACGACTTCTTGTACAAAAAGTTAAACGTGACAAACGTGGATTACTTGCAGTTGTCTGAGAAGACAGAAGAGTTTTAGGTTGATGATGACGTGATTGTTAAGCATGACTTTGTCATCATTTCTCAACAATCCCTTCGAAATTAGGGTTACATTTGAGCTGTCATCTCGGGTAAAGCTGTTGGCTACGTTCTGCCTGAAATGAGACGCTTCCTTCCAAGTAACTTATAAAGTTGTATGCTGTGGCTTATAAAGTGCTCATTAGCCTACTAAGTTCTGACAAGTATATCTCTATGCATAAATTTTCTGTCAAAATTTCCTCCCTAGTTCACGTTTTAGGTACTTTGTAATACAGCATCGGCCAAAAAACCTACGCTTTTGCACCTGCTACGCATTCTTTATACAAATTTGCCTAGCATGCCATCCAGTCTACATGTGATTAACATAACGATTAACGGAAGATTCACTCACCTCATTATTTCTTGTTGAACTTACTTCTATCGAGGGAGCAGTCAACGGAAAATGAGCTCAATAAAACAACCGGGTGCAGGTGAAGGTGAAATGATGTCAAACAATACTATGAAAAGAAGTCTGTTTAGATAAACACAGAGTTATAAACAAGAAAAAATGCGTCTACGTGCAGTCATAGTAGAAAATTCTTCATGACTGTTCACTACACACGACAAAGAAATAAAGACAAATTTGGGATAGGCTTTCCGAAAACAAATCAAACATGCCTCAGCAAATTAATTGTGTCGCATCACACCAAACGTCAGACCATAAATGTGCCGGGCCAATTTCAACAAGTGCAATATACAGTGAGCAGATAACCTTTCTCCAGTCTGTCTATACTGCGGCTGATTTTCCATTTCAGCCCTCGGATGGTAATGTGATCATCGTACCCTGAAAGAGTTTGTTTGTCATGTAATAAAGCAAACGTTTCAACTAAAATATTTCGTTTCATCCGTGAGGACGGCTCTCAAGCTTTTGTCAAAGTGTATTACAACTTGTTCTTATATAGCCTCGTTTTTTTCCAATTGTGCTAGCAGGTATAAATTACAGCTTATTAATGTGTAGTTCCAATGGCGACAGGAAACATCTCCTAGCCTGCACTGAACATACTCCCGCTACTTCATCAGAGTCATGAAAATTGTTACCCGGTGGAAAATTTCGAGTCAAACATTTCATCCCAATGCTTTGCTTTACCTATAGGAAAGTGCCATACGTCTTTAGCCTAATCTAATGCCGATGTGTTTATACGCCGGGGTTCTTTCCGTTTTCTGTGTAAAGTGAGGAACTTTAATTCTGTTACGGTCATTTGAATCCGGCACGGCGAATAGACTCATAAAGTGGTAAATTCGCTACGGAAAGATTTGGAAAACAAATGCCGTATTTCAACCGGAAAGGAAAGATAAACTAAGGGATCTTGTCACGTTAGATTTTGTACTCAGCAGAACAGTATACAGGGATGCACATGCGTGATTTGGCAAACCGCCGATAGCTCATTCACAATAGGCTAGAATTCTTCCTAAATCTCTTTGGATGATTCCAATTTTTGCTGGCATCCACTTTTGGGATAAATAATGAAGGGCTCACGCAATTTGGCTGCAGCTTGCACGGCTGGCATTTCAGATGAACTCCGGACATGTTTAAACTTCAAAGCATGATATCCACACGTCTAGTCACCAACTTATACTGGAAACAGAAAGGGTTGCTAGGCATGTGTCGGGCGTCTTCTACGGAGAAGTTCATAAAAATAGGTTCCATTAATCAATCAGAAAGGAAATGAGGGAATACGTGGACCACATAGTGTTATTAGGAATGTTTTTGTGTGAATTTCGATCACATATCAACGTGTAACTAATTTTAATCACCAAAACCGTGGGTCATTTGAAGGAGTTTTTGGTTTAAGGAACTGGAAAAACGGATAAGAAATTGAGGAACTCTTGGAATAAAGCCACAGGAAATAGCCACAGCTTCATAACAAACTGACTATTTGAACACAGTGTGGCTCCAGTTTCTTTTATTCATAGCTTTAACATTTCTGGTTGTTCGGAAAATGAACGGTTAACGATCGAAATCTCAACACTTTGGATTGGCTTCAAGGCATTCTGGAAAGCACCTTTTTCTGTGACAGAATTTGTCAAAATGGCTTCAAACACACAACTAAAACCGTCTTATTCACATCACTGTCCAGTCACACGAGATAATTTATGCATACTTTATCAAACAGCCTCTGTGTATAGTACGGCGACGCACAGTGCTTGACGCGAACAACGAAATGAGTACACACAACTGTTAGTTATAAGATATAGATGTTTTCTTATGAATTATGACAGGATAGCAGGTGTTAATCGGAAACACACTCACAGTCTGACTGTGAGGTAAGTTAGTTGGCTGTGATAAGTTCATCCACAATATTTTCCTTGAAATCGAGCCTAATAAGTGCAGAATTCTTCTTCGCAGGAGGTGATTTAAGTTTCACGTCTACTGCATGAGTCGCCGACTGAATAAAACGCATCAGGTAGCTATTTTGTATGACTGATTAATGTCGAGGCCACAAGTGTCCGATTACACAACTCTGACCTCAGAGATCAGGAGAACTGTCCGCGGACACTTCCACCGCTGGCCTGCAAACGGTTAAAGCCACAATTTGGAAACAATGTTCTCCTATCGTTAGGGCACCGATCTTTCATTCTCCTTGGTTCATAAGGAAAAGATTTCTACAACTTTACAATCCAAGCAGCCGATGCGGTTACGTGCCAACTAACTAATGTAATCGCTAGTACCTACTTTGCTACAAGTCCCGTCGTAGGGTTCCACTCAATACGGGCGGTGCTACTTGATCTGAAAGATAACACACCTAGCAATACTACCTCATTTTTCATCTATTCATGTGACTACCCCTGTGATTCGGCATATATTGGTCGCTCAACTAGGCGTTTATCCGAAAGAATTCGTGAATATTGCCCAGCGTGGGTTTGTTCCAGTGTAACAAAGAACATTAACTCACCCATTCTGGCACATCTGGCTGACTGTAGCTTATCGTGCTCCGGCCACCGCGTCACGAAATATCAAGTGACGCATCATGTCTGTAGCCTGGGCGGTCGCAATCCGATAACACCACCCGGATTTATGTTCAAAAACAGTTCGTTCACAACTTGGGTTTGTCGCGGCCAAACTCGTACACATAACCCTTGTGACAGTGATTCCGTACCTCCAGCTCACATTAATTAACACTGACTTCCTGAAACCTGCCTAGATTTTGAACGTAACCACAACAAAGTCGTTTCTGTTCTACCCAACCACCTTCTCCTCCTACTATTCTTGATCAGTACCTCTCTTTAAAGTCACCTTGTTTGTGTAATGGAACCAAGAAGAGAATCGACAATGCTACAAAACAATCTACATTAACTGTCTGCGATAAATTCCTCAACATTACATTCGTTATATGTTTGAAGACCGTTCCTCTTGAATAACAGAGAAATTCCAGCGAATTCCGTTCCTCCGGAGTACTGAAAACGACTGTTGCCACAGTTACTTCCAGGTAACAATGACCACGTGCAAGGAGAAACCAAGGCGCACGCAAACTAATGGTGTACTGATTCAAACAATGGACAAGTAGTTTACATGTACACTGAACACAACAGTTTTGAAGAATATGTAACAAGAGGGCAGAAGGGTGGCAGACTATATACCTTACAAATAATTGTGCCAATCTAGCAGAAAAATTTGAGGAAAACAATTCTGTTTGAGGAAAACGTCGTCTCAGATTATTTCTACGGAGATTTTCAATTATTCAAACTGTTCTGAACGATTTAGTTGATATTCTTGAATAAATACCTCATTGAATTCAGCAGTAAGTCTAATATATATTTTATCTTAGAATAGCAACAATGACTTCGGGTGTGCTATGCACACAATGTTCCCTTCTTTCGGTGGGTACATGCTCGAATCAAGAAAGCGTTCAAAAAGCGGAGTTCTTCATCAGGAAATTAACCTGGGTTGTTCAATTTGCTGATGAAACTCCCTACTAATTACTGATAAGTAGTTGCATACCACATCCACACGGGGAATATATGGCGAATTAAAACAGTCGTTTCTTGTCAGAAGATATTGTCTAATTAAAGGGCGATGCTCCGTTTTTAATACAGTTTAATGTTATTTGGATGGTCTTTTAATGCTGAAATGCCAAAATTCAGTTGAATGAGCATACCGTCGGTCAAAAATGACGTTTATCACTCACGTGTACTGGGCCGTAACCACCGGCACATAAACGTTTCACTTACAAAGAAGTCCCCAATCCTACCTGTTTCTCTCCGAAAACTATAAGTGAGAGCATTGTTAGCACTAAACATTCTTAATCCGGTTGTTTCTTCATGAGTTGTTTCATAGGAAGAAGCAGCATTAAAATAAAAACTTCCACTTAGTTTCGAAGCTTGTTTTTCCATTTGTCACATCACGTGAAACAATTGAATCGCTTGACTTAGTCATGCGTCCATAATAAAAAACTGATACTGCACACAGGTGCCATCCAGGCTAATCACACTATTTGGGAGAGTGCTCGACAATGATCGAGTGTAGCTTTCCGTAAACCGTCAATTGACTCCACAGTGAGAAGTTCGTTCAATGGAATCTCTTTACGCATAATTTGCTAACAACACGGATGTTGAGATGGAGCAAGCAATTAAGATGAAGGATGCGTACAAAAATTACAAATTTCCATTTGAATGATGAAATGACTATGAGTTGCATTCGGGAACAATTCAAAAACCATGTAAACGTCTGCTGCACTGAGATGTTTACCTTGTGAATGGACATTACAGAGAATTTGCATGTTATATGTATAGCTGAAGTTCATCGTACAACGTAACAGTCGCGTTAGCTTGTTACAGAGTTAGCGAAGAAGAAATTATTTGCTATCAGCCTGACCGGAAGAAACAATGATATTGAAGCTGACAGCATTGTTTATTGTCGATTTCAGAGTGCCTATATCATAAATACGCGTAACTGTAGTTCGCAATTCACTGTTGCACTATGCACCTGGTAAAAAGATGTTTACACTACGTGAACATTTGTATGCATATAGTGGAGCCTCCGGTGAAGAGTCTTTCAACTCCGCCAAGAACTGTACATGAATTTGTGCGTCACCAGACAGTGAATTACTAACAAGTTGAAGTGTTGGTTGGAGATATTTCACGATTGTGACGATAACGTGGACTGTGACTGAGTTTTGGAACACGGTATCTTTCCGAGGGTGATTGTTCGGACGACTCGAAACGTTTCACCTCATCAGGTTTTCTCAGTGCATCTGACTTTGCATTCGAAGAGAGAGCAACTGGTTGTGTCAAAAATTAATTAAAAATTAGAATTGTAAACGAATTATCTGCCAATTACAGAGCGTTAAATGATATAAAATCCCAAACAACTGACAATGCTATTTCATCAGGGTAGCGAATGTAAATGATACATGGCAATGTAACACAAAGCTAAATAAGTTTCGTTTGAAACTGAAAATTATTTTTAAAATGATAAATGGTCTGTCAAAATCAAAGGCTCACCATAGCACCGGAGTGCTAGCACAACCAAGGCTCACACATCGGTACGGGGAAATGTTTTTCATAGCGAGACAGCCGTCAGAGAAGTGATGACAATCAACACCAAGTTCCCGCATGAATGTGTAATAGATTTTGAGGGGGCCTAGACTAACCAATAGGCAAAAGTCATTGACTGTATAAATGGGCAGTTTCGGTCGAAGGATAGCTTTGCTCGGAAAAGAGTACAATATTCCACAAAGTAAGATGATAACCGGAGTGTGAGAGACTGAATTCGTATGACGAACCGATTGAATGATGGTATCATAGGAGTCGATTCCATATTTTTCAGTCTTGTCGGCTCAGTTGGCCTGAAATCAGCAGTCGAGATGTGACTATGGTCACCATAAGTAATCATCAGTATGGCTTTTTGAATGCTGCTTTTCAGTCCGAATAACTTCAGGACATTATTTGTGGCTGTAAGCTTCTTTGAGAGACGCGCTGGATTTTGCATCAGCAGTATTAGGCCAGTATAGTAAGCGAAGCCACAGAATTGTGGGACTGTTAACGAAGCCGCACTCGCGGCAAAGTTAGCATTTCACTCATTGCCCTGATGAACAGGAGAGGAGATGGCAAGCCACCGTGGTGAATACTGCTCTTGGATCAAAGAGCAAAATCTCCGAGTATTGCGGACGCGTTCCAGTAGGAACCAGCACTGTAGTGCATTATAATTGGAAGAGTACCGAATGCCTGGATTGATCTGAAGGCCGAGTCATTCGGACTAGATTAATAGGATGCGGACACATCAATAAAGGCCGCACATAGTCTGGAAGATATTATATGTGTGTTCCGGAGCAAAGCGTGAAGTAATGAGGCCGCTTCAAAGCAAACATCTCCATGTAGAAATGCGAACCTTGCAGCAGGCCGATTCAAATGAGTGCTCTAACAATGAGTCAATATCTTGTGAAAATAAAGTATCAACGTTGAAATCAAAGGAATGGTTTTCAGATCGCTAGTGTGGGATTTAGTTTATTCACTTTGGGAGTGGGGGTAATTAGAGAGCAGCAGTGATGTACTGGACAACCGTTAGTCGACAAAAAGACATTGATATATTACATCGAAGCATCTGTATTCATGCAGTCCAAATTTTGGAGGTTAGTCGAAAACTGCAGCGGAATTTTCCATGCACTTCAAGGTGTTTATCAGCAATACCATCGTCCAAACCTCCAAGTACCACGCACTCGCGAGCTAACCGGAATTCTGTATTGCTTTTAGGGGCGGTTTTCAAACAACCAATACGGACTGGCTGTATCGTCCCTCGTCTGTAAAGTCTTCCAAGTTCTACATCCCAAGCATACATTTTCGACCTATACGCGATATTTGTAATTCTGCGTGCCACGCGACAATCAAATGGTTAACTGAACTGTACGAACTTGTTTGTTACCGGTTGTTCTCTTACAGCCTACTTGATTCGGTGTTCACCACCCATCCAGTATGCAGGTTGCACTGCAAAACCTTTGCCCATGCGAATAAAATTGCGTCACTCGGTATGGTGTGTTACTGGTTCAAAAAGATTCATTTACAACACAATTGTTGCAAATTTAACCGTTATAAATCACCGAGTGGAACTGATGCAAGCATTCCGTTTACTTTACAAAGCCTCGATCAGTCATCTGGAGAGGGTTAGAAAACAGATGTTAGTTACTGCTGAATCAACTGCTATTTTATTGCTCCGTCTGGATCTTTGTTCATATAAACACTCTAAGTCCTCCCTGCTGTGGTCACAGTCATAGGCCATATAATCATTCAGTGATTGCATCTAAAATTTCAACATCACTTTTGCGACGCACTGCTCAAACCACCTATAGCTAATGTTCGTGGCGTGGCACTTGAGAACGAGGAGGTTTGACAAACTTCACATAATAAAATAATATTCTAGTAAACCCGATGTTTCATAATTGGGTCTATTTGAAGTTCAAAAGAAAAACCAGTTTCTGTCGCGCCCGCATCTCATGTCACCTCGCTAACTCACTGGCATGCACTCGTTTCGTCTCCTCGTCCCT
>LUCH01002263.1:20424-48558 GCA_013368495.1 Paragonimus heterotremus | reverse complement strand
TTGTGACTTTTCGGCGTTGATCCGGAGTCCTGAGTTCTTAATGCAATCTGCGAGTTTATCCAGTAGTTTATTGGACATCGTTAAGCCGAAGAATAATACCAACAACCATACAAAATGCACACGCACGTACATAACTGAATATCAGTTACCATGACAATCTGGTACGGATGAACAAGTTTTTTTTACATAGAGGAGTGACTTTAATCTGTTAATTGCTACCGTCTCTGCAAACCAGAGAAGCATTTGGCTTGTGGCTGCATGACATTCGAAAAGCGTGCTGCAAGTTTATTTGGGGCCAATGTTTCAGAGAGTGTCAAACGATCGATGACGCCGGTGTCTTGTAACTTGAGTCCGACATTGTGGTATCCGTGAGCGTTCTGCAGACCCAAACTGGAATATACTCACCAACCCGATTACGTAACTGCCGCTTCCTTCTACCTACGTACGTGGCTTGAAACAGCAGAATACACGTGGTGTAACATTTGGCATTGAATGTCGTCAATGTTTTCAGCGATGGTAAACAGCAGGATCAGCTGAACTGATTGGGTTATGCGTTCCATGGCTGCTGTGAAGTTTGTTTTCAATTCAGTAGTAATGTAAACATCTTTGTAAAGGAAACGGAATTAGACAATCAGTTTGGGAGCTGCTGAAGCCATTGCGGCAGCCGGATTTGTCTTCTGAATTTTCCCACAAATGCCGATGAATAGCCATTTTTTTGAGCGTGACTCTCAAAACTCCTATCCATTTGGCCAGTGTTTCTTTCAAACGGATTCATCTTGCACGTTAAAACAGAATTCTTACTAAACCGCGCTGGTGCCACACATGCATAAAACTGAAAGTTCCGGGTACTGTTCAGTGCAAGTAAGTTTCCGGCAGGTGGGCCACAGAAAGGAATTGTTGTTTTAGCACTTCAGGAGAATATCCATAAACGCCAGGGTTTCATCAAGCTCGTGCTCAATGGTGAAGCCAATTTTAGAATCTAGCTTGCCCACCGAGCTGTGTATACTCGCTGCCGTCTCCTAGGTGTGGGTAAATATCAGGATATGGTCGACATAACGCCGGTAGAATTGAGCCTGACTTACGACGGTATCTGCTTTCTGTTCCAGGTGGACAGCAAAAATATCGGCTAATAGCGGACTGACTGGACTGCCCACAGCAACACCATCAACTTGTGTATAACCAGTTCCATGGAAGCCAAACTTTACGTTCGCCGTGCGTAGTAGGAGAAGGCGTTCTAGCTTAGACGCAGGCAATCCTATGTTCAATTGATGTGAGTTAATAATTCAACAAATACCAGTCGTCTGCATCAGTGAAACATTTTTAAACAAAAATGGCCACATGTTTGTTGCTACAGTCTGAAGCATCGTGTAAATCGATTAGTTCAAAACCATCTCTCACAGTTTTCCGAAAAATTGATTGTTTTGCGGGTTGGAGAAGTTGGGCCAGCCACTGTGGGAATTCATGTTATGGCGAACTTGACATGGACAGCACTGGCCTCGGTGGTACATCGACCCTGTGGGATGTGGGCAAAGTATATCTTGAAGGAGTATGTGATCCTCTGGGTGTAACTGGTTTTGCCTTTGACTGATCAATGAACTGTCCTTCCAGTAATGCTAGTACCTCCTTGTTAACGCGTTGTTTAGGTTCGGTAACACTGTCTGCTGAGTTATCCTGACTGAATTTAGTTGTCATTTAACGGTGGCTGTTTTTGTGATGTATGGTCAGCCTTATCCATGACCACAATGTCGGAATCATTGTCTAGTTGTAGGCATTGTTGGATTATCAGATTTTCGTTGGTTCTTAGCTCAGAAAGGACATCTCTATGTTTTGGAGTTAGAATTTTATCCTGTTTGGAGGACGCACCTCTGTATTGATGCCGGAAATGTTGTTTGACTTCACAATGTCCACTTAACTTTGCTATATAAATGCGCAGACTTCAGTATATACTTGATGAGATGCAGCAAAGTGTGCTCGAAAGATACACTGCGTAAAAAGTGTTTCTGAATTATATCTTCGAAACTAACGGAAATACCGAATTACTTATTCTTAATACACTTTTAATGCTCAGCAACAGCACTAGTGAATTCTAGCTTGAGAAATCCCTCCAGGGCAACTGATTCCCTCGATTATTTGGTGGAGTCCAAATAGATACGAGGAACGATGTTTGACAGAGTTCAAATATAAAATTTCCGAATTGCCACCATAACTTTCTAAGTGAGCTGTTAGCATGCCTGCCTCGTTTGGACACATTATTTCTCTCGCTGGTTTGAATCAAGCTGAAGTCTCACCTTCTTAAAATAACGTCTTTTATGAATAAACAAACCTACCAAACTGTTCGTAAGTATGTTAAGTTTTGCTATCCACAGAGATGTTAACTTAGGGAAAAGGCATATAGGCGAACATATGCTTTCAAGATTCCATCTTCAGGCCGGTTCAGTTAAATAAAGAGTTTATAGGGTTAGATTGAGACATCGGTCGGACTTATCACAGAGAACCTAGATCACTGGTCAATCAACTGATTGATTGGTTAATTACGTCGAGCTCGTCCCCAGAGTTGACAGAGCGGAGTGTCTGTTGATCTGGTGAATTTGTGGTCATTGCAAACGTAGCACTGAACAAACCGCATTTGGTGACATAATACTGGATCAAACAATCTGATTCGGATAACCTAGGTAACACGAAGTGTTCTCATTCGGACGGTTTCCAATGGGTTGCCTGGCAGGCGACAGACCACAAAAAGGCTTGGTACGCGTTCACTCTGTGCTCGTCAGAAAAGTGAGGATAGTACTGCTGACCGATAATAGTTCCCTGTGCTTCTGCCACTGTGGATGGATTTCGGGTTTGTTTTGAAGGTTATCTTGATGTCTGTCCAGCACGTACGAAACAAGCCATTTGTGAAATCTTCGACCTTGTGAGGAATACCAGTCAATGTTTAAAAAGTTACGCCATTTTTATGCCCGACGCTAGCATTTTTGTGGAATATTACCGAATATTTCAGAAAATGATAATTTTAGAAAAATTTGCTACACTAGAAGTGGACCCCACGGATTCACATCCGAATAATTCTGAAAATAACTGCCGACGAGATATGCCTTCATGAAGTGGCTACTAGCCAGAATAGGTTGAGCGTATGACCACTCAAGATGTAAAGAAACAGAAGGGGAAATGCTTCCATAGGTGCGGGTTCTGAAGAGCAGTAGTAACAATTTGTAAATTAATGGATCCATCTACAGGAAGGAAACGATGACATGTTCAGTACTAGGGCAGAGTTTCGTGGTGATATGTGTTTTCGAACGAAACACTCTATGATTTTTCTCTGCTTTCTACGGTAAAAAATTATGAACGCCGGTAGAAGTGTGCACGCCAGTACAATACGAAAAAGTAACATGTACGTTTTCCTTTTCAAGCAGTAAAACTTATGGAGGCTTCGTTCAACTAATATTACTTTATGATTATGTTTTGAAAGGATATATGTTTTAATTGCTGAGGTACAATAGTGCTGCATTAATGTTTCCCGATCTTCGATTGATGTTGCCAAATTGAAATGAGTACACCTGATCACGCTGGACGGGTTCCAATGTATTTGCGAAAAATGTTGCGCAAACTCAGTATTCATGACTGTGACAACACAGGAACAGCTACATTCTAGTTATATCATTAAAAGACAAAATAATCAACGAGTTGTTTCGTTTGCATCAATTCAGAACTTTCAAAACGATACACATTTCACACGTCATCACTTTCGTTTTTGAGTGAACCCACTGGGAATCTCCTGACCACTCAGAACATTGGTTTCGCCACTTGGTCCAAGCCAATCAGACTACACACATACAAGGTCACGGTTTGTTCAAATATACAAAACGTGGGTCTTACTGACTCTCGTGTTATAGAATGCATCGGACCATGTTGATCTGTGTGACATTGGTTTGTCTTCTACTCTGTTTCTTTGAAGTTGATGCAAGTGAGTGATCGTGTTGCAGCAATAATCTTAATATTTTGTGCAAGATGCCGCACATACATCAACCATCTTATCAAACTCGAACTTTACAACGATTCCAATGAGGACGTTTCCTCTATCTGTTAGGTAGTTAAGCAACTTTGTTGTGATAAGCAATGGTATAGCTCAAATATAATTGAAATTGGGTATCGTGCTTTCGCTCCATACCACTGGTGGTGGACCTTATTTATTAAACCGTGTAATGAAGTATTGACAATTCTTGAAACACTTGAAGGATGCCTTTATAAAATTGAATTAAACATCATTCATTGTGCTCAACATGTATTGTGCTCTATAACTCAAACTTGCCTGTGTGATTATCATGGATAATGCGAGAGTACAAACTATCAGATCAATGATGAGGCATTTCTGGTTTACGTTATTTCCATCTTGAACTATTTAGGCAACAACAACCGTAAGTTTCAACACTGATGGTGTCATTTACTTTTTTGTTTTCTGGTTACTTATAAAATTCAAGTCTTACCATCTGCTGAGTAGCTTTAAGTATTCATTCTTTTGGTCCCGTTAAACAATGATTGGACAGTCACCTTTGTAAGAATTAACAAAATTGTATACTATTTGGACTTATTGAACAAATCAACTGGCTTTGTTAGGTAGTGGACTATTAGTATATATTATGACCATATTTTGGGGAAAAAATAATCAGATATGCTAAGCTGTCAGTGGAATCCACTTCGTGAATATTTTTGTGGTAAACGAACTGTGCATTTTTTAATAGGTGGGCAGTGTCTTTTTTGGCAAAATTTCGTTAGTTTGTTTTCGTCGGGCCTTCGTTAATGAGTACCGATTGGTGGCACTGTAACACCACTTTTAATTTCACACTGTAGGCAAGTGACTACGAAACGTATACGTGATAATTAGAAGAGATTTGGATGTGAAGGACATACGCATTACTTTGCTGAGGCAATTTTCACAGTTAGAGTGATACGTATATTTGCTTTCTTTACCTACAGTGTTTTAGCACACCGTGTTGGGGCCCACTACTCTTCTGTCAATTATCAATACATTTAGAGGGAATTCAGTAGATTCTTCTAAAACCAACAGAGAAAGCAATGTATTAGGTTCCTGAATCATGTTTATGCATTGATGTACTACACTTATGGTGACTGGAATAAACCGCTTGTTAGCTGGCGTCGATAGAGTGAAGAATTGTTCAACAGATTGAGCACAATTCACTACAGCACAAACTTATATTTTATTTTTCAAGATGTTGAAGAATGAACCTGAAAATTCCATCAGGTTTGCAATTTCTAAGCATCAGTTTAAACAAACGACGTAATAAACAACGCACCATTATACGCGCACCGACTGTCAGCATATAATCAGGTCTGGTGATTTCAAATTTTAGATGTTCCGGAGTTTGGTCACGACAGTAAGTTATTTATTTTAGTAAATTAATGTTCAAAAACTTATGACGTCACCCGCAGTCAGAAGTCAGTTATGTCTGTCAATGTGCGATATTATTTCACCTACGTTTCTTGTGTCAGCTATACAAACATGCTTAAATACATGGTTTTATAGCTTTGCGTATTCGAAATATAGGAAGTAGACCGTTGATGTGTGTTCTTTGTTCAATAGTGACTGGTCAACAAGAAAACAGCGAAATGAAAAATTCTCACTGCTTTATGTTTTTGTTTTGGAGAGGCGGTCCTTAAGATTTGCTTGAACTGAGTTAATCTTTGGAGAAGTTATAATGTTTTCAGTTGGATTTAAGTACAATAAAAACTCTCAACGAACTGAAAAATTGTTTGGATCACTATTGATATACACAGAATGGCATATTAGGTGGTATGCATTTACAAACACACTTCGGTAACTTATTTGTGATAACGATTAGTCTTGGACCAGTGTATTGAAACATAAAACACAATTGTATGTTGTCAACAGATTCGTTTTTCATCGTTTCCTAACCATTTGCTTTATACTACCAGAGTCATTTGGTACTACTGGTGCTGATGGTTGGATTTTAGATGGTTGTGAACGTTGATTTTTTGGTTCTATTGCTGAATGCCTAATATTCACATTGTATCCAGTTCCAAATGTTACCTCATCCTACTTTGGATTCAGTGGTCTAACCTCAATTGCCTGGATTGGTCAGTTTTGGGCACACCATCTGCACCTGCATTACATCCAAACACTAAGTCATGGTCGTGAGTGTAAGCGAGGTTGAAAGCCAGCTAACTGAACCACTGAAAGTTTTATTCAAAACTCCTCATTTTGAAACACAATGAACCAGAAAACAACCAATGAGTCATTATCCTCGTTGATTGAATTTGTTAGTCTTAGTCGTTATAAATGTATTCTGTAGATCTTCATAGTTAAAATACGGAAATTGGACAACTTGTGGATAGTAAATGCTTAATATTTATGTGTGGATGTACGCTGTCGATCGTATGTGAAAACAGGTGGCTAGGGATTTACTGTAGCATCACGTTATTTCGTCGATACCGCACAGAACTGTCTGCTCAATGCAACCATCCATGTGAACGTTAAACAAAACAGAAATATTTGTATTAACTTTGGTGTATAGTACACGTGTGTGTCCCTTGAAATTGCTAAGATTTCGTAGGTTCTCTTTAACAACGATGCTGTTGGAAAAGATTAATGAACGTAAGACTGTGTTATAAACCAAACTCGGCAAAGCTTATTCACGATGTAATGCAACCTTCAATTGTTCGCACTTATTCTATTGTACTGTACGCGCGGGAGTGCTATGTACCAATTAGTAACTCATCACTGCATGATACACAGTTAACCTTATGGTACTGGTCCTATCAGTTCCGTGCGCGGTGAGAGTATAGTTCCACAGTGGCAATATCCTGTTCACGCAAACGATTTTTTGATGAGTAAACACATTATTTGCAGACACAGACCGACAACTCTAATGATTTATTTAAACGTATCATAAAATGCTGAAAACATCATTTACCGTAGGTGGCGTCAAAACACTGTAGAGTTGTCTAACTAGTACGACTTGTAGGGTATGTCGTCGCAGTAGGAAAGCAAACCAAGGTGAAAGACAAGTTACACTGTCGAATCATCGGAGAAATAAATGTGTGAAAACATTTATTTAGAGAAGTTCTTGATACAAGTATCGTGCACCGTACTCACTATGAAAACAAGCGATGAAAGGTACAGACGACTAACGGTTTGGTTAGCAACATGGTACAGTTATTGTAGGTTAGTATCTTATCCGAATGGCTCACTGTCTGGCTCAAAGAGAATCAACTGAACCAGCTGGTCAAAGTACTGATGTCTGTGATATCTCCTTTGCACGATATGATAATCTGTTACCCAGACAAAGTATACCTCGGCGAATTGTTTCGGTATCACATCTGTGGATATTTTTGTGCAGAGCAACCACACACTATTCTACGAAGTAATAAAATATGAATAAAATTTATCTTCTCTTTATAGAACACAAACCTTTACATACTACCACTAAAAGAACAACTAAAAAGACTACAACAACCACGACAACCACGAGTAAGTTGATAAATCCTGTTTCAAGGCATCTTATAATTTTTAAATCCATATTGCTAACTTCTGTGGAAACGGTATCAACGTGAATCAAACACAAATAGTTGTGTACTCGAATCCGTTGAGTACAGTCTGTTGCCTCTAACAAATCTGGTGAGTATCGTGCAGAGAACATTCAGTGATAAAACGGCATCAATATATCGGGTTCTTTTCGTTTTCGAATGTAAGAAGCAGCGTTGGTGAGGGGTAATTACATCAACTGAACTGTTTTAAAAAATGTATGAAGCGGTTAGGTCGTTCTGCTTGGCCCGCCAAGTTTTTGACAAATTTACTGAATTATGTCTAACAAGTGGCCAACGGTTCGGGGATCTCCGTCCATAATCTAATGAACAGTTTTGACTCTGCGGTAATTTCCTGATTGTCAGACAATGTTCGGATATATTAGATTAGACTCATGGTGCAGTTTGTAGCGAGTGAACCAGCGCAAACTTGTTACATTTCTTCCTGCGTACGCAACTTTTAGTTCTGTAAGCATTTTGTGCATGCTAAGGATTAGATCGGATTATGTGCTTTCGAAACTCATTCGGGTGTTTACTTCACTCATAACCTTTTATATTGGCTTTAGACGTTCTCTTTTGCACAAACTACCATATTCATATGACTACTTAAAGTTTGCGCCTGTAGGTGTTTTTCACTAGGTAAACCTGGAATGCTTCCAACATTATTGATGAGCTTTGCCAAAGGTGTTACTGGCAGTTGGTTTACTGTACACCCGGGAATTACCGCCACACACGTTTCGATCATTAATGAGTTTGCCAAAGGATAGTTTCACCTGCATTCCTGTAAGTGCTCTGTCAATAGGTTTAGCAATACTGTGCACCATTCAGAATAGATATATACATCACCTAGCTACCACGGTCTAATTTAACTAGATCGTGACTGGGTACTTAAGTCATACAGCATATGTCAATTAATGTTAAATGATTATGACTGCAATCCGTATTTTTTAAATTCTGATCTATACTAAACGTTTTTCAGACTGATCTTTACTGTATAACGTTGCACAAAGAAATCGCCTTACTGATTGCACGAAATGCACTTCATACATTGATTACGATTGCACGTAATATAAAATCCAGTTCTCATAATAAAATAGCCGGCTATGCTCGATTTGGTTTGTAGATAAATGTAAAAGGAAACAGTGCCACGGACGCCATTTAGTCATAAGTAATAGGTGTAAATACACCACCACTGGATTAGTAACTTGAGTGGCTATCGCTATACACTTTATTGTGTGTCCGTAATTCATCAGTTATGCATACCACTTAAGGGACACCAAGAACGACCTCGATTATCCGGTGGATTTCGATCAATGGACATATGTTGCTTGTGAAACATTATCGTATAGAATAAACAAACACATCGTATGTTATCAGCCAATTTCTGATATCTTGTGAAATTCGCACGATTAGGTCCGGATTAAAGAATATCCGATATAAAAAACAGACTATCGCTAACAAGATAATCTCATCGACCAACTGGAAAAATTTAGACGTTTACGCAATGTTTGACTGACATATTCGTCGAATATTGTGTATTCATCTATGAACAATAAACAGCTCGGAGCTCGAGTCTACTCCCGTTCACATACGAACAACTTGTAAACAGTACTCGCTTATCACACTTAGTTCAAAACGGTTCCGGTCCAATAGGAATGACGAAGTAATTATTGGGTAACGCTCATGCTGACTTAAATATTCCAGAAACTGGATCTATCATTCTGTAAGTCGTTCATCTAGGGAGCGGGAACGAGAATATCACTAATGACATTTATTGTATTAGTAGAAGCCCGTTTGCGTTTGGAATACGCCGCTTTGATTAATGTGAAATAAGAACTACGTTAATTGTTATCATTTATCGTTTTGATTACTCGGAGTGCGTCGTCAGCTAGGAGCACACAGATATTATTGACTCATCGTAGCAAACCACTGTGATCTAGACGGCATCCGGTTGCTAATACAACCGAGAAATTTGAGTCTGTCATCGAAACTAACGGGTGACCTAATGAGATATCTATCGGAGAACAGACATGTAGAAATGGAATACATAGTTAAATATGCTAGAGAAAATCTGTTAGATGCCTCAAATGGATTGCTGGAAGCCATTTAAACTGTCACATTGAGTAAGTATCCGAAAATATGAACTTATAAAAATGACTCGGTGTGAATATGAAGACTAAGCATTACCCGTAAGCCTATATGGCTGAGCATTTGTATCTAATAATTCAGCCATTCCCAGTACTAACGTACCAACACAGTAGTCAACATGGTTGCCTGATGAAAACGTGGCCAGAGTTTCATTCCTGGCAGTGACAAGAATAAGCACTAGTGACGAGTTGTAGCAAGAACAAAACTCGAGTCTAGTGCTTGCACTGGAAATAAGACGACTGAAATGTTTACAAGAATGCAATATCTGCCAACGACTGTGTGATGATCCAACCATAAATAGCAGAACCTCAACCTACCACCAACAATCAAAGTGTGTACGGTTGAGCAGGACGATAGTTTTAACTGAGAAAACGCAACATCAGTCAGCTTGTACGTTGTCATTGAGAAAAACAGTTAAATCGGAGCAAAAATTTAAACGTAGATAAGAGTTACACAGAGAAACGAAAAGAAATATAAGAAACAAAGAGGGCAGCAATCGAGAGGGGATTGATGATGACAGTGAGAGAAATGAAAAAACACCGCCAGATTTGAAAGTCCAACAAAAGAAAGACCGGACTTTCGAAAAGCGAAAAAGATTGTGAAGCACACCGTTGTCTAGAGGTGAAAGACAGGAAAACGGTGCAAACAGATTAAGAGGAAATCCAAAGTTCAAAGATAAACAGCAAAAAGCCCACCAATGTGGGTAGAAAGAAATTACGAATCACGTAACAACAAATGAAATAGGGTGAAAACATGGACATCCATGAGGACGAATAGAGAACGCAAATCATCAACTCAGCGGACCAAGTACGAAAATTAATCCGAATTTCAAAGGTGATTCAAAAACAGCGTATACAACAAATGGCTTGGTTTGGCAATTGTTTGATAACATTTTGATAAAACGGTTCAACATTGTTCTTCAAATCACTTCAGCACCACCACCAACACTGGGTAAAGTTACAATACACAATGCATGCCTTTAGCAATTTGTTTATATAATGTTTAAATTTACCCATTCACTTGCTGGTAATAATATAACATTCACAGTATTTTTCGGAAGCATTATGTTGTCATCTGTGAACATAATGCCACAACAATTTACCTCCACAAATTTCATTGACGAAAGCAAACGAATTCAACTCTGTTGGCATATTAATAGGGAAACAAACTGTTATTACAATGAGAATGTATTGGGCTACTCATTACAGCTAATCTGTCTCAGACGTTGGGCACACAATGATCGTGATGTTAAGTAGCAAGTTTCGTTGAATGTAACGATTGATCTGTGATTTTTTGTCTAATATTAACCATTATTGTAGCTGTCAGCGCCACTGAAGCAATCACGAGTAAGTTACAGTATACGAATTCCACGTACTAATTGGACATGTTCTCGACTATTGATAAGTAGTCGGGAACTTGGTTAATTTCAAGTTGAACATCACTCAGATTTGATTGCAGCTTTTGCATTTAGATGAACCACTCAGCTAGCCTCTTTAGAAAAGAAGCACTAGACTCAAATTTCGCATCTGATAGAGCGGCTTGGCAGCAGAACATATCCTTACCACGACCAAGATTAGAACTCCGGCCACGCTTTAATGAAGCAAGCGTGCTGATCAATGCGCCACTGACTTTGCATAAACTCGCACGACTGAATCTTCCAGGGAGGTTGACTGGAAAATCTATCTGGATGCGGGAGCTGCGATCACATGTGAATGATTTTCAGCTTGAACATACTGAGACAGCATTTGATTGGAAAATTTGTGAAGTATTCGTTTTGAATAAAAATTCTAATTTCCAATCCATTCTATTGCAGTTGCCAACGCCACTCAAGTACCCACGGGTAATTTGCATTCTACTAACAAGCAGTATATTTTCGCTATCCGTCATGTCCTCGAAATGGTTGTCGCAGATCTTTCCTTTAAATTTTCAAATTTTGTTTATTTTTTGCATGTTCTTTGCTTCGTCAAACTTAATTATTGATTGATCCTGTTTCGTTCATTCCCCCTTTCTTCACCTTCGCGCCGCCCTTGATTCTCTGTAGTTGACTGATTCTTGTTCGTTCTTTGTAATTGTTTTGCTACTGTGGTGGACAGATCTCTTTTCTTGGTCATACAAATTCATCCAGTGTGTATGCCTTATTTAGCAATGCAACTTTCACACTGGATCTTTGGTTTATTATATTCTCTTTTTGTTCTGCAGACAATTCCACCACTACTGTTTCAATCAGCTGAGAAGTTTTCAGCGAACGCTTTAACGATAATTCGAGTTGGAGGTAAGACATTTTTGTTTTCGTACAAATCAATTCCGTTTTTCCCTCTTTAAGATAGGTATCCGAGTTACTGATTGTGATAATTCGTTTGTTAAAAAGTCACCATTTGCTGTAACGTTTTCAACCTTGTCGATCACGAGACTGGTTACACTTTTCCAACCAAACAATATTTGAACTGTCACATTTTGGACGTTTGTTTAACTGGATCAACTAGTCTAGTCTGAAATGGTGTCAAGAAAAATGACGAACATGCAAAACTTTAGCTCTCCGGCAATTACCTCAGTTAGACATTGATTTAGAAATTAATTATCATATGATTTTCGTGTTTTGGCATTTGAAGCGTTCAAAATCAACTTTTTTTGAGTTTCCTAAGTTTTGAGTGCAATATAAACCCCATTGATGTCAATAATATTTCACATAGAGATAATGTTCGGATTTTACCTTTCTTAGTGGCGGTTTGTCATTGCGTAAAACAAAAACTACCGATCCCTTTTTTCCAGCTGTCTTTTTAACTGGTGCAAAACATTTATGCAAATAAACTACCTGGAGTCAAGCAATTTCTTCTGAACTTCTATTAACTGTGGGGTTTGAACGGTTTGATTTGATTGCAACTATCGCCTATTACGTATATTTTCCAGTTTATCTAAATTCAAACAGGTACACATTTTCAGGCGGATAAGAGTTTGATTGAAACAATTCTACAGGACAGATATATAATGGTGATAAATTCGGTGACGTCACACGAGCCTCACAAATGTATAAATGCTTCAAGTTTGTCAACAAAAGCTTGTATGTAGTGTTCACCTAAGTCAGTTGATGCGATATTATCTGGAGTTAAACAGAAGGCATCAGTGGTGGCTCTTTTCAACCAATTCCGAATGTCGTTCTCACACATAAATGTTGTTTTTGTGGTTACGTTTGAAATCTCGGTCACTTATAATCCAGAGCCATGACATATAACCCTTTCCGCCAAATTATTCGGTAGAAATATTGTTCCGATTCTGATCATACGGAGAGAAATAGGGTTGCTTCCGCAATTAGTTTATTCTTTTCGAAATATGTAACAGAAAATAAAATGAATGAAATTGCTTCAAACTACTTCTCGTATTAAAACCAACCTTCTCGTTGTGTACCTCATGAATTGCACTGTGTAGTCGGTGTTGAGATGCACACATGAACGTTTACACGTAATCTTTTCGCAGACAAATCTGCCCATTGTGTCTTTGGGTATGATGAATAGTCCTCCGCTTTCACACATGACTTTTCAGTCGTGACTGTTTTGAACTCCGACTTGCCTTCATATTAGAGCCTAGAATAGCAGATCAGAATCTGTTTGCGAGACTGTTGTACAATATTAGCCTTAGGAAGCATCCACAAGGTTAAACGTTTTCTTTGGCCACGGTGGTATTTTCCAAAATCATATTCATTGTAACCTGTGCTATCTAGTGCAATCGGCCCGTCTGTCGAAAACCGAATATCTGAATGCTGATACTCAGGTATTGCATACACAAAAGCAGCAGTTGTTTCACTGCGGTCACTGGGGTACGCAGAATAATAGTATCGTATGAAACAGTGCCAGGTACACTTTCAACTGATTCTTGGAGTGAATGATTAATAGATAGCGGAGTCATTTAAAAAATCATGTCAATTTCTTTGAGAACTTGTAAACTGTCTTTTCAACTAACGAGCTGAACATTACACCGCAACTTTCAGTTAGTTCTTTGTCGTCTATTTTTTCACACAAACGGATCATCCAGTGTACAGATGGGCGAACGCATGCTCTGGAATGTGATATAGTGAGTTTCTGGCAAACGAACGTCCCCCGCATAGGTAACGTGCCTATGCCCATAGGCATTATCAAATTGCCCTGCTGGACCAAAATCACACCACAATTTCTAAAGTTTCTTAAACGAAATGACATTACGTTTGCAGTTTTTAATGCTTCCGGATTTTCTTTTGGAGTAAGCTAGTCAGCGTCAACACGAAAGAGAAGGCTTTGCTCAGGAAAAAACCCGTTCTCCTTATGCTTACAGTCTTTAGTTCTTCATATTGTTTATTGACAACTGGTTTGAAATTTCAGTTAAAATAAAGTATCACTCATAAATGATCTCATCTTTTGCACATTCGTATACATTGCAGCATACTGACATACCTTTGCCCTGTCAAGTCATAACCAGTATTTTACTCCTAATGCATACTACTGACTAGCTCCGACCGGAGCAAAACTAATGGCAAGTGTTTTTGTTCGGAAGCGCTTTTTGAAGTGTTTATAGGAAAGTGAAAGCTGTTTTAAATGGTCAGTGATACACAACCTTCACTTATATCTAATTCATTCTGAACGTTAACACGTGATCTTGCGGACAAGGGGTGACACTTCGACTTTCAGTTCAGCAACCGGATGACATCATTCGCGATTTTTGGTTTAATCCACTCTGCGTGTTTATATACAGTGGAGACGTATGAAGTGCTACCACAGACAATTTCATTTGATGTGCGTTTCCTCATGAGTTTAATGATAATATTTGTCATCCAAAGCACATCCCATAAAGTGATTGAAATTTCCGAAGCACTTTAATCGAGATCGGCTAATCACTTCATCACAGTATGCCAGCTCATCATTACCAGAAGTGATATATGACGTTTTTCACCCGATCTTAGTTTTACCATGCAGTTATAAACGAAGGTGTGCATAAGTAAAATAAACTTAATTGTCACCCGACTTCTGGTGACAGAACCTCATTTGTTTGTCATTGAACTGTAAATCGCTTCGAGATTTTTATTGTCCAAACCAAAAACCTTAATTTGATCACCATTTACTTTTGACACTTCTTCCCCTCACAAATGCTTCATCAAAAATTGTCAAAAAAACGAAAAGCCTTATCGTTGCAATGACCTCGGGTCATCTCGAAGAATTGTACTCAACAACCTGGGTACTCGAACGTGTCGCATCCTCGATTTAGATGGTGAATCTGTCCGTCGTAGACACATCGATCAACCTGTCTATAATTTACCTGTTTCTACCCTTGCAGTGCCTGTTACCAATACCGATGTTCTCGAGTCTATACCAGGTTAAAATCTTTCGGCTGAAAATTCTTGTTGAAAGCGGACCACCGCAGTTGGGACTGTCTGAACGCCTCAGAAATAAACAACGCACAAGCCAAAACAATCCTGACTCTCATTTAAACTGTGGCGGATGTGGTGGCTGCCATGAAACCTATTTTTCATTGCTGTTGTTTTATTACATTGTTGACAATAAGCTGTACAGCTGTGCTCGGGAGATAAATACTTGATATGTTTAGTCCGGGTGTTATTACTACTGCGTCGAAACTAGTACTATATCGTTCATTTTGAAGGGCAATATACACGGCTTCGTTCGAAGGAAGAACAAACGGTGACACCAAAATTAAGCAACAGATATGTAAAAGGTGAATGTGTAAACAGACTGTCTGTCAAATGTGAGACGCTGCGTAGTTAGTAACAGTGAACAGTTGACAAGTCCCCCCACAAGAATAGCAAGCGTTAGTGGGCCAGTCATCGAACGAAAATTTATTTGTGCTGTACATAAAAAAGGGTGTAAATTTTTTTAAAAAATACGCAAAAAATAAAAAATTAGATGAACGGCCAGTCAGACAAAATCAAAAGCTCTTCAGGGCACAGAAGTGCTATCACAGTCAAAGCTCACGCATCGGGACAGAAAAATGTCCTTCATAGTGAGACAACTATCAAAGAGCTAGCAACAGTTAACGTCAGGTTCCCCGAATAAATATGTCGTAGATTTTCAGGGAACCTAGAACAGTCAGTAGATGTTAATCCGTGACTGCGTAGGAGGGCAACCCAGTCGAAGAATAGCGTTACTGCGAAAAGAGATGGTCACAGGTGAGTGAGAAACAGAGTTCACATCACAGCCCAAAGTACGGAGGATTGATTTAATAGCGGCATTATGAGAGTCGGTCCAGTATTTCGCAATCGTGTCTGTCCAGGCAAACTGGTTGCGATAATCATCCACTATACTGACGTCAAGCACTACACCATGACCATCACGAACCACGATCATACCAGGTTTGATGAACGAACTCGCCGTTGGTACTCGCAGCTCCTCGAAGACTGTATAGCCCAACTTGCACAGTCGTTCCGCCAGGTCTTTGGTCACACGGTTGTGTCGCTCACAACGCACGTCATGGGTGATCGAGCATGATCTTAGAATATGAGCAAGGCTTTGCAGTTGACCGCAGTTGACACGGCAGAGAACTGTGTGGTCACTTCGGCTACCTCGTGAATTTCGAACTTTAGTCCGCAACAGACTACATCTGAGCTGGGTGGCACGAATAAATATTCTGGGGAAGATGCGATCTGGATGAAACAGCCAACGATTGGAGAGTGGAGAGCGTGACACTTCCTGAGGATCACGGCCGTCAAGCGGATGATAGAGTTTATCCATCCAAGCTGCATGGACTTCCTCGTTGTTTGTCACCACTACACCCTGAACGCGTACTGGGATGTTCATTTCCTCAAAATAGGGCCAAACAAATTATTTTCGTCCACATTCCGCAGAACTTGACATTGACTGGAAAGGAGTCTCTCCACTCGAGATTTGCACGAGATGGGAATAATGGTAGACAAACTCGGGATGCCCAAACCGCCCATACGAATTGGGGTGCGGATGTAGCTCATTTATGTGTCATTAGGAAGGCGAGGCCACTGTCGAACAAACTGGCGAATCGTACAGTCCATGACTTTGAGCGTGTTACGGTGGACTCGGTTCAACACTAATGAGTGATTCATCTTCGGGATCAGATGCTGCCTCAGGAGTTTAAGACGTTGGTGTGGCTTCAGGGGCGTTTTGGTAGTTTCGTCCAGCATCGTACGAAGTTGCAGACGGTGGTTAGTAAATGCTCTGCCATTCCAGGTGGACGAGATACCTAGATTGGTCATCGTGTTGGAGGCGCTTAGTGAATGGATAATGTCCGGGCCGAAGTGGATAGACTTATCAGAGATGGCAGTTACGTTATGTTCATGGTCACCGCGGATGACAATGCGTTTAGTCTTCTGCGCGTTGGTCTTCAGTCCGGATAATTCCAGGGCACTAGCGGCGACTGCGAGCTTCTTGGAGAGACACGTAGGATTCTCAGCTAGGAGGATCAGATCGTTGGCGTAGGCGAAACCGCTAACCAGCGTGTCGTGAAACTGGTAGCCGAACTCCGGTCGAGATAGTGCCAACACCTTATCCATTGCCATGATGAATAGAAGCGGGGACATTGGGTCGCCCTGTGGAACACCACGCTGGGATCGGAGAACGGCGCCATTGAGCATGACAGAAGCATTCCTGTAGGAGTCGGCAATGTAATGCGTTAGAAGTGGAGGAGGACCAAAAGCTCGGGACGATCTGATAATCGAATCTTGTGAGATAGAATCGAACGCTTTGGACACGTCCATAAAAGCCGCGCACATACCTGAAGACGTGGTACATGGGTTCCGAAGCATCGCATGAAACAGAGAGGTCGCCTCGAGGAAACCGTCACGGTGTACGAATGCGAACTGGAGAGCGGGTAGTTGCAAACGCGAATTCCATCGATCGGCCAATATCTTATGGAAACAACGTATCAAAGTTGAAGATACGGCGATGGGTCTGGGCTCGATGGGGGATGAAGAAGTGATTACTTTGGGTACAAGCGTGATGCGGGAGCGACATAGGTGGATTGGACAACCTTGGGTTAGTAGGGACAGGTTGAAGTATCCAGCCAAGGCATCAGCTTTCATACGTTTCAAATGTTTGGGCAAAATTTGTCCAAATCTGGAGCGGTGTTTCCAGTGTGCTTCAAAGTGCGTGATACTTCTCGCGAGATCGAGTCGACCACAGACTAGTCCTGTGGCGGAATCACGCGAGGTGGTCGCTCATCAACGTGCGCATGAGTCGATAATACCTCGGACCAGTATTCGTTGGAATTATCTGGGGGGAGGGAGCGCAGTTCATCTTATAGGCAGTTCTCCAGTTGCCAGAAAAAAAAACTGCAAACGCAGCGTCTTTCTTACGTTAATGGTACATTGTTTGGATCGCTGCATAGTTAGCCTTCCGTATCTGTTTCGTGATCAGGTAGGTTCCGACGTAAACACGACCACGTCATCGAGTGACAGATCGCCAGGTGTACGGAAAAGCTTGTGAAGCGTGCATGTTCAGCAGCGATTTAGTTTGTACCATTGTAGAAATGCCTGTCTGAAGACCGCGGGCAATATCTAGTAGCTCATCACTGTGAAGAAAAACCTCGCTGTTGGACTCCAGTTGGGTAGCCACTGTTTGTATCAAACAGGTAAACCAATATCCAACGTCGTGTTAGTCTATGAGACGGTGGTTAGATTGGCAGTGGGAACAGTATTCCCCTGCCAATTCAGCGCATGTAGACGAGTCCGAATGCTCTCGAAAGTACGACCTGGAAAATGTGATAGGAGCCGATGATGACGTTTGCGTCGATTGGGACACAACGGAGCTAGTGCATCGGCACATCTGATAAGAGAAGCCGATTCTTGCTGAGATCTATTGGATCCGGCGGTTTGCATGGAAATGAGCTTCTCATGGTTGCGTTCCACGGGATGTGCATGTCTTCTGTGTTGGCTGAGACCGATTTTGGTGGGAAAGCTGCGGTCACAGTTGGCACAGTCAAAGATTGTGACAGATTGGGTGTTCACTTTTTGTTCTGGACCATTCCTGCATCGATGCATGCGAGTGTACGCCGACAAGTCAGCATTCTATTTGCAAATTTGGGCACATTCTGAACAAGTGTATTCCGCTCGCTTATCCTGTGTACTGGTAGTTGACTGCATGGAGGTGCTGGCGGTAATTTCATTCTCTTGATCGAATGTAACCAGTACGATTAAAACCAGGTAGAGTGGTTGGCCCTATCTGGAGTTGCTGAACTCTTGGTCAGTCAAAGTTTGTATTGAAACCGCTCAGTCGGCACGACGAATATGTGGTTCAGCGCGTCGAAACTAGCTTTGCGGTTAATGTAAGTTAATTACTTCATTTCTACATTCCCGGAACTATCACAAAAATGCAATTAACCGGTGATGAGATTAAAAAAACGATTAAAACTGTTAAAATGCTTGACAAGCATGTGAACTTAGGCCAAGAATATCAAAGTTAGCACTTATAAATCGGAATGGAAAAATATCTATCCCAACATCGAGTTGCACACCAAGGGCTCTTACTATCAACGGGTTGTACGCTTTATAAAGTGAATGTCATTCACAGTTTGTTTTGGCTTCGATCAGTTTTGAGCAGTATTCAGCTTATATTCATCAAAAACCCTTATTATACGCTGGTAGTTTACATATCCCTGAAAGAATTAGTGATTTCTGGCCTTAATTTGTGGAGAAATCCCAGCCTTGGAGTCAACAATTCGTGTGAACGGAGAAATTCGTTTGTCTTCTCTTGAAGTGATGAGGCAACCTGAATATCACCCAAAAGCAAACGTGGTGGAATGTTTGTATATGACAGTTCAGTCGTGTCTAAGGTGAAGCCAGTAGTGCAATGATCAGTAGGGCTGTTTTCATGAAACCGCTACCGGAGTTCTACTCCTAGTTGTGACAAGGAAATGCATTACTGGCTGGTTCCAGTGAATGCAAAAATGGAATGTGTTGCTTCTTCTTGAAACAAAATTATTTGAAACTGCATGATTGCGGGTGATGCAATATTATTAAGTGATATTCAGTTTTTATCTACCGAGGTCCCCTAATACTCGTCAGTGACGTTTTGCGTTTATTGTTTATCCCAACTGAATGTATTTTGCATTGGGTTCCACATCATTCCTTATGAACGGAATATAGTATATGGATCGGTTAACAGTGGAAGTGTGAAAAACGTAGCTCCAGGAAATCAACTCTAAATTGTTTGTCAAAGGAACCCCGACAGCCAGCTTAAGGTACACAACTTGCCAGATATCGTTACGTAAAGCAGCATTTTCATGAAATAAACATAAGTAGAGCAGTCAGAAATGTAAATTTGCACGATATACGTTCTAGTAATATTCTCTCTTTATTATCAAGTACGTACTACAAAATAGGAGATTGTAAAGCGGAAAAACAGCAGTCAAATGTAAAAGTAAACATATAAGGGTAACATACGGCAGATCTATTCGCTAATCAGTCAATGGCATCACTACTATGGGAGTGCTAAACTAACAAAAGTCCGATAGTCTTTCTTCACACACAGAGGTGGACACTAACGTCTCACAGCAACTGCTTCAGCATATCGTAACAATCGTGGCTTACCAGTTGCGCAAATAACTGTGAATGCTTGCGTGGGATTCACCTGGTGATGGCTCTCCAGGAGATGACGAACGATCGCTGATGCCAGTAGTCTGTGTGACCGTTGCCGTGAGCACATATGAGTGTTAACTTGCATGATGGTGGTGTCAAAGATGAAAGCCTTTCTACAACTGCCGTTCCAGGTGGACGATGTCAGTACATCGCTACAACGCCAATAAAAGGTCGCTGTACTACGGACGTATAATGCCACAGAGATTTTGTTAACCGACACCACAAAACGGATGCTAATTGCACACCTAAAACCTCATGTACCTCCGTTCGCCAGATATCATATCATATGGGAAATTTGCCAGACCGTAAATCGTGCACATTTACGTTTCTGACTGCTGTACTAAGAGGTCGTTATAATTTTTACTTTCAACAAAGCTGAAAGTGTCGCTTGTCGGCCGCTTATGTGTAGTCGCCACAGGCATCACAGAAAGGTGTGTAGCAGCGTTCAGTACTTATCAAAGTCATTTTTTGTTGGCTAAATTTCCATGCTCTCTGCAAATTATCGATTAACGTCTGTCGCCAGATTGGTCCAACTCTAACGAAGCGAACGACCTAGTTGACCATAGATAGGGGAAACAGCCACCGTTAAAAGTGTAAGCAAACGAGTTCACCCACATACCTCGGTATTAACAATGCACTAACATAATTGAAACTTAGGTCTCGTTTGGGCTGTTTTGGCCTACAGGCACCTGCATTAAGCGGTTCGCAGCTATATTATATGAAATTCTGAATGAGTCTCTTGAGCAAATCCAATCTTGAATCTTAATAGACGATGGATGTAATAAAGGATGTTGTTAATAGGTGGGAAATTAGGAGGAAAACAGCAGTAATAATTGTTGAATTTCCAACAAAAGGCCGCGAACATTTTTCACAAATACTTGGTGGAAACTACTGCAACATTCAGGTGTGGTTGAGTATGATTGAGAGCTTGTGGCAGTCTCGTATTTTCTGCAAGTTCAACTGATTGAACAAAGCTTCAGCTATATGACCTTAAAATATGGCAAGTCTGGATCGCTTAACCTATCGGGAAGCACCATTGAAAATAGGAGGTTGTTCACGTTGGATTAAACTGACATTTCTAGCTGGAATCGTTGTTAAGTTTGCCAGAAAACAAGTTGCAGGCAGCACTAAAAAGATAGTATGTGTGATGTGCAACTTTGGGTCCTACAAGAAAGTAGCCACTTATAACTTTACATACCACAAGCAAGACGGTCTAGATCTTGATCAGAACGAATTATTTTTGTCAAGCCGTTCACATTAAAAGAACCACATAGTATACATAAGATAGGGTTCTGAAACATGCCATGAAATGTCGGCGGACTGATTCGAGGAGTTCAACATTAATAACAATCAGATCTCACATGATGTACGCAAACTATTTCCGAATTGTTCTAGTGCACCTATTAAGATTGTGAGATGTAACAGCACTCAAATATCCCTATTCATGTTACAGTGCTTACCACAACTCATGAAACCGATATATTTCTTTTGCATGCGAACCAAGACCCGCTCTAATGCCTCAGTAATCGAGAACCTGTCGGTAACGTAAAGTACGCATTCCTCAACAAACGCGTGTAACAATAGTTCAACCACGAACAATTTCAATAAACTACCAGTAATTGTATTACTTCCGTCAGTTAGCTTCGACTAGTTCAACATAAATCATGCATCCGGTGATACTTATTATTGGGAATAACCGTTATTCAATGAATACCCTCTGAAATATTATCGATTATTGAGACCACTAAACAATATAAACACCTATCTAATCGGTAAGTGGACTGGAATTTCCAAACATGTCACACAAGACATTTCTCAGAATTCACTTAACTTAACAAACAGGAAAGCAAAGAACATACCTATGATTCCATCTGAACTCTCACATAAGGCAACCTATCGGGTGTCGCAGTGTACACAGCGAGATTAGCATTGAGTCCAACGACCCAATAATTTTACCTTCTGTATACCTCAAAGCCTGTTAGCACAAATCCTTTTTTATTGAAACCCAGTAGAGTCTGACGCTTCCAACCAAAGGAACAGTCCTGACATGTTCCGTTTTTGGCCTTCCCAATCTGTCACTCTGGCAGTTTCCCTTTCATAGATAAAGAATATTTCCCGCTTTTGTCCGTATTTTGGTATCTCAGGGATTCAGTTGAGGAAAACCTGGGATTTGGTAGCACTACTTCCGACGGCAGTGACAGTGATCTGGTCACATATGCAACAAGTTTAAGATATTCCTTAGTCCTTACAACTTCTTCAAGTGGTTTTCTGCTCGAATTGTTGGTGTCAGCTCACGATCCTATGGACATATTGTGGAACTCCCGGGTGACTCGCGTAAGCTTTCAACGATCAACTCCGCCTTCGCACAGATCTTAAATTGTACGGTCAATGCCAATTTCGTCTTACTAGCAACCATTTCAATTAGGCTTTATGGGTGTGTACTGTTCATCGAGATAAGTCTTGTCGATTACACATGAAAACTTTCAGATTAATGTGTTTCACTGCGTTTACTGCACACTAAGTTAATTCTTACAGCTCGAGAGGGAGTTATCGTATATCTTAGCTTACGAAAAAACTGTGGAAATTGCCCGTGACACTGAATTTGTTTACTATGAACACTGCTCTTGTATTAGACACGACAACTATTGAATGTATGAACAAAGTCTCACAGATTTTCTCCTCAGCATGATAGCTGAATTCAGAAAATACAAAAGAATGTCAGAAACTGCACACAAATTTGCAATCAGATGAATGATACGGTTTTATCGGGGACATACAGCATATCTGTAATAAGCTTCACCTACATCGCGTTAACTGAGAACGGATTTCCCCCGGTGGGTAAGAAAAACTCTTACGTAGAACTCGGACTGTCATTAAATTCTTATAAGGTAACCGAGCGATGGTGTGATTTAGTGTTGAAATATAATGCCCCAATGCAATCAATAGTGCGTTATATTCCAATCGCTGTGACGCAAAGAAATTCGCTAATGATTTGGTTGTTAAATTCTCGAGTGAACTGTTTCAAGTTTTGATTCACTGAAGACGTAAACTACTACTAATACCGAAACGGGATTTAACACAATTTTCGGAGCTCGTGAGAACGTAAGCCACTTAGTTAACATCTGCGCGAATCGAACTAGGAAGAGGGTCAGCTATGTTAGAAACTGCGTGCATGTATCAGTTGACTACCTCACTTTAAGGACCAACTTAGTTATCTAGTCCGATGGATTGTTAGAGGTTGGTGGCTTTATTTAATGACAGTGCAATTCTTCGAATGGATTATGAAGACGTTATTTCTAGTACGGCTACCATACCACAGACATCAAGCCTCTTGAACATTAGGCCAGACTCGTCATCAGCATTGCCATAAACTTAGTTGTATTATGGAAATGATAAGGTGGTTGGTGCGGAATTAATCGCCTCTGTAATATCTTTTTCTGAATAAGACTGTCAAAAACAAATACTTGGCGAACTTTTATTGTTTTTGATGAAATCAGCTAGATTACCGTGTTAGGTTGATGGTATGTGCTAGGAAGTAAAACTAGCTGATTGTACGTAAACGCCCCGAGGCTGAAAAATTTTCGATAAATTAGTTGTTTTTATTTTTGCCGTGGATGAATAAGGGTATATTCGCAGATAGCCAACAGGTCAACCGTGTGCCTGGGTGCCAAACCAGAAGGCACACTCACAGCTAGCAAACAAAATGTTGACTCCTGTTAACTTTATACAGAACCATCAATATCATGATATGAAATCTTGAATAAAACCTACTTGTCAAACGTCTGGTTGGTAGTGCTAATTGATTTTACCCTGCAAAGTGCACGAAGTGAAAAATATCGATAACTTGAACATGAAGCTAGTTGTCAGTTTGTAGGGGTGTAGACAGAATCTATCAACTCCACACTTTTGTGAACAACATGTGATGACAGTTCAGCTGGCCATCAAAAGCAGGCTTTCTGGGCTGAACTTAACTGATGTTTTCACATGAGTAACAGCAGTAAAAGAGGGCGTGGCACTTGTTAGTAACTTGCTTTTAATTATCATAAAGAGAAAACGTTCAGCTCTAATATCTGTCAGTCGTCTAGGTCACGCAGTCAACTACAAAGTACTGATTATCTTCTGCTTCTAGGTTGGTATAACTCCAATTCAGTTAACGGCCTTATTGACCGTAGATTAGGCAGACGGACGGTGATATTAGATCATATTAATAAGCGCAGGTGTACTAACCACTACAGGAATAGTGTACAGCCAGTGCTGATGGCTACTTACCAGAAACTGAGTAGGCGTTCATTCACGAGCATGAAAAAGTCAACATTAAGCTTCCTTGAACAACCGAACGGGTTTCTCGAATTAAACTGAGCGTAACCGGTTATCCACCCCAAGCAAAATTACGAATATTGAAAAGTCATGAGCGATTAGGAGAACAACAACGCTCTAAGAGCAGTCAGACTCTTAGGTGCACATTTCCAGCGGCAACGCTGCGCATTCGGTTCACCACATCCTCATACGGAATTTGAGCATGAAAGACAAACCCCCTGTCCTCGACTAATCCAGGGTTGTATATCAGTTTTCCTGCTGTTGTACGGCAGAACGTGTAGATCCCACGACGAGGCGTTTGTCGAAAAGGATCAAAGAACACCACCGAGCGTGGCTCGGGACAGGTTTGACCCAATCCATCAACAGTACAATCGTCGCACATTTGACAGACACTGATCACTGGGTTGACCCCACTCAGGAACTCCTTGTTGTCTACAAATTCACGAGAAAACACCCCAAACTGGTCAGATGAACGATGCTGGCTACTGCTGAATCGACAGCCGTTAGACTACGCAATCCGATTTTGTGTTCACACACAAACTTCGTCGCCAAAGGTCACACCATCAGTCTGCGTGCCCACTAAAACCCCAACCGATATCTTTGTGACGTAATGGGGGGTCGAATTCCAAACTGCCCCTGAGTAACACTAGTGGTTTGCTCTCTGAGTGACTAGTCTGCAGAGGCCTGGATATTTTGTAACGCTCTGCATAATCCAATGACATTCTTCTAAAAATATTTGTTGCATCTATATAATTGTATTGATCCAATGATGAATTATCGAAAGCAGTTGTTCGTCAAGCTTACTGTTCTAGATTAAAGGGAATTGGTTGAATCGGACCTCTTTTAAAGATCAACGTAAATTTCGGCGGAATCATCAGTTGTGGCGAGCGTCAGCTGATTGCATCCGGCCGACTTACATAGGACCAATCGAGCAGCACTGCGGTCAACTGCTGTTCATAAAAGTAACTTTGGTCGGACTAGTTTATCCTTCATTTAGCCATTGTAATAGTCGTTGTCAGATCCTCTGTACCCCTTATGTGTATTACAAAGCCAGGATCGAGTGTCGTAGCACTTCAATCTGAATAACTTAAATCGTCAAGTGATAACTTCGCTCTTATCCACTTCCTGTTACGTCTTCCGAAGTGAGTGAGGTTTCTATGGTAAACACCGAGTTGGAACTTGCTTTCCTGCAATCTCCTACGTTTCGATTCATTGCGGAATCTTTTTGTCGGGGTCCGACGATTCTAGATATGAGTTGAACTCGTAGACTCTTTGTAAGTTTTTGTGTAGGTTTTTACACAAGGGTATACTGCACCGTTTGGTTTAGCACGTCTACGTAACTCCTACCCTAAGTCTTTCTTTGGCTGTATCTTCGATTTCAGCAGGTTGTTCAACTTGGACCACAGGATTTTTGTTGTTCGGTTGATAAGCTTTCGTTTCTGGTTCAGGTTGACATTTGCCCTGAGTGGGTGATTCCAACAGTCACTTGCCATAGAATCACCCACAGGCCCTGGTTGACTATAACGAAGTGCCAGATCACGTCAATCTCTTTTGGTCTATATTGAATTCCTTCGGTCATTTGCGCATGAGAAACTACACGGCAATTCAAATACACGTTCTAGGTTGATAGACTGCATCAAACAAATTTTGTTGTAGGCGTCCCAGCATAAGCTGCACGGGTCGAGGCGCAACGTGAAGTCAGAATTTGAGAACTGTAATGTGACGTTCACGCCTTGTCGTTTTGCGAAATGCATAGCCCTAGCTTTGTCTAATGACGTAAAACTGCGTCTGTACCTTTAAATCTGCGCATGCTGCAGTTTCATTTTAATCAGCGTTTGTCTCCAAAAGTTATCATTCCGTGCCTTCATGAATTGCTCGTGAAAGTAGCATAAGGATTAAAGATGTTTACAAATACTTGAGATTTTATGGATTTGTAATTTACTCTAAGATTCGCGAGGGACTTCGGTCATTTCCGATTTGTTTTGAATTACATGGTCCCTAAAAATTGACTGTATTCCACAGCCGTCACATTCAAATAGGCTTTTCATCCATACCCTTTGAAAAAATACAGCCAGACTGGAGCTTATTAGTTAAAGTCCATCAGTAGAACCCAGCGGCCTTGTATCTACTTCAATTTCGGTCTTACCTACCGTTAGCTTGATGTCGTAGTGGTCAGTGTAGCTGCCTTACTAAAATGTTTTGCAAACTGCGGTCATGATAGTAGCTATCCTTCCATGGAAACCCTAGAGAGTCTGATACAGATGGATTATGTTGAAATTCACTAGGACAGAGATAGAACTGAGATCGCAAAATCGTGGAAGACCAAATATTCCATTTCCATTCATTATTCATGTAGCTAAAAACTGCTGTCAACGATGGAAGCAAAAAACGATGCTCTTCGTGACTATATACCAGCAGTTGAGAAGTAACCATTCCTCAGTACTGATAACACAAAGCATAACTCAGTGAAACAAGAGCAAACTTGAAACCGATAAACGGGTTTATCACATCCAGAACAATGAGCACTCTAACCTATTATCTTTGGGCAAACTCGAAGTTAATCTGGATATTTTCAGTTTACATAGTGTCAAATAGCTGATGCAACTAGCCGATTGCAGTTGCTTGTGATTTGCTGTCAATCGGTTTTAGCTACACTGTACTACTAATGAAACCTCGGTGACATCTACTTAAAAATCGTATAGCAAAAAGATTACTACTGTTCCAAATAATAGGGGCCGGTCAAGAGAGAAGTTAAGAAATACAGCTTGAGAGACACATTTGAATTCGTAGATTATATTTCTGAACTTAATGTATCAAACAAGAAAATGCTATCCTTAGACGTTTCGTCCCTATTTACCAATGTCCCCCTGGTTGGAACAATACAGTTTTTGTGTGCTTATATCGAAAGTCGTCGGATTAACGTCGGTCTACCTGTTTCTGAAATGAAGGAGTTATTAATGTTATGTACTAGTAACATTCAGTTCCAATTCAATGGTGAGTTTTATCGCCAGATTGATGGCGTAGCTATGGGTTCACGGTTAGGCCCGTTGCTGCCGGATATTTTCATGAGCACGCTCGAGAGCAGTGAGTTGGACGAAATGATTAGAACAACCAGTTACTATCGACGATATGTAGATGGTGTTTTTTTTGCGTGGTGAACAAGACGGAAGATTTACAGAAGTTGTTGACCGTTTTTAACAAGGCGCATAAGAACATCGTTTTCACGTTGGAACAAGAAACTGATGACCACATGTTATTCCTAGACGTAGCACTAACACGCAGATCAGATGGATCGTTACCGTGAAGTGTGTATAGAGAAAAAACCTGGAGTGGGCGATATCCACACTTCCACAGCTACATGCCGATTGGTCTGAAACGTGGTCTTGTACGTTGCTTGGTAAATAGAACAAAAAGAATCTGTATGGAAGATACGATAGAATTGGAGTTGAGCATGCTACAGGATATCCTTTCTGGTAACGCCTATCCTGAGAAATATATTATCAGAAACATGCAAGAGAGACCTATGTAAGCCC
>LUCH01002263.1:0-19692 GCA_013368495.1 Paragonimus heterotremus | reverse complement strand
TTTCTTGATTTGATATATAATTGTACCAGCCTAAGATGAGAATTTATCGAAAACAGTTCTGTTCGCTGAAACCAAAATTGTTCTCAATGATTACTACTGTCTAAATTGCAAGTAGCCTGATAGTTCCTAGACGTTTGACTGGCAGTTCCATTGGGTTTCGGTGCCTGCCGTTTGCACAGGATTTGCTGTCTGGAAACGCCTAGAATAATAGTGTCTTACGGGAAATTATCGTTCTGTTAGTTTGACGGAATGCATGCCGAATCCTTAACACACGAACCCCATACATTAAGTGGAGACGCCTTTCGTTACACAGCATTAGTTTGGCTGAATCATAACATCTGAAAGTTCAGCCAACCACTGCAAGCGAGTACAATCCATATGTCTTCTACGATACTAAGGGAAGTCACACATTCTTGTCTGTAGATGCAGTACATAACGTCACGTTTTGGAACTCACAGATTAGACCCAGCAACATGCGCTTCTCTTCTGCTGATTTGAGCAGTAAATAAGAAAACTTAATTAATAGAGGACTGGTTTTCACTGCAGCTAAACCACAGAGTCACTTCGTGAATAACTCCATCATTTCCCCCTCCCGTTAACTGAAATATTGACAGTTTTAAAACTCAGCTTATGTCATGGTTTTCCCATTGTTTTAACACTACACACAGTTTGTCTGTCCGTTATTTCTACTTACCAACTAATCCTTACTCCGTAGTTTACTGTTTATAGTTCCAGGCTCGGTCACTTAGCTGAAGTATACCAGTTGAAATTTTCAAAATGTTCTCATATGTGTGTGAAGTAGAAACCGAATGTAAAAAAAGCTTTCTGCTACTTTTTTGAGGCAACAGATTTACCCAATCCGTTCAAGCTGCTTTAAAGAATCAAAAGATATCAAAATTCGTTGTAATACAGTGCGTAATGTTATGCTGAACTTATACTGTTGTTGTGAAAATGACTGCTACTTTAATCGTTGAGGTTGTTAAATACACATTTTCTCCATTTACTGGATTAACGAACCCCTCAGTTGGCAAACAATTTTTATGATAAGTAGTTGAGGATGTTGATTTTCATATAGATTGAACATCACCCACAAGTGATCGCAGCTGTCGTAATCCCATAGACTTTCCAGTCGGCCCCTTTCGAACAACAGAAGCACTAGACTCGAGTTTCATTCTCACCATAGCTCGTCAGTAGTGCATGTCATCGCCACTGCCGGGACCATAACTGCGGCCACGTTGTTCACGAGGCAACCGTGTTTATCGCTGCGCCACTCGTCTCACATTAGACACGACCGAATTATCATATGTGAACGCTCAACCACTTTCGCTTGTGAATAATGATCAGGTTGCCCGATCGCTTCGAGAGGAGACACAGTTACTGTCTGCTAACTCCAGTCGATGACCCCTCGACTAGGACTTCTCTCCAAGTTGAAGTTACAGAAATCATTGACTTGTTGAGCGGTATTTGATTACAGAAAAGTGGTTGATTGTTCACATATGATAATTCGGTCGTGCCTAATGTGAAGTCAATGACACAGTGGTAAACATGGTTTCCTCATGAACAGCTTGGCTGTGGTTCTAGTCCTGGCAATGGCGATGATATGCACTACTGACGAGTTCTAATGAGAGCGAAACTCGAGTCTGGTGCTTCTGCTGTTCGAAAGGGGCCGACTGGAAATTCTATGGGAATGCGAAAGCTGCGATCTATTGTAAGTGATTTTCAATTTATACGGAAATAATTTTTCAATAAATTTTAACTAACCCATTCTCGAGTTGCCGGTAGTTTCAACTGTTAAAGTTAGTCGAGGAAAAAGTGTCTTGCAGATACCGATGACCGGCGGCGGCATTACGGATAAGATCAAAAGCTCAGCGTGTATTAAGTAGAGAATATGTCCGCTGAGCGGTATTTAGCTTTTATCAAGTGGGTCAGTTGTTAACAGAACTTCAAGGCATTTCACACACAGGTTGGGACTCTGTTGTGCTTGCATGGGAATCGGTGTAATTTATGCCAACCAAGGTAAAAGAAAGTAACTCAGGGAATTAGTGTTCAAGAAATGTTGCAAGATTGCGGTAGTAAAATCAAATGGTGGACGTTTCAACCGCAAGTCCAGATCGGTCGACAACCATCTTTGGCTGATTCGACTATTTAACTACAAGCCGATCTGTGGTTGAGTGACTCAAACTAAGTTTGTTTTACACCAGAGCGTTGCCAGTGACGATATTTATCAAACGTAAAACAATTATGTGTTAAGAGATCAGGCAGATAACAAGGATTTACTTGCTATCGCTTTATATAGCCAACAATATTCGTTGTCCATTAGGTCTCTATAATCTCACGGTCACTCAAGCGGTAATGTTTTGAGTGACGAAAATTTGAATTTAAAACAATAATCTGTAGTGTGCAGAACGTTTAATTGGATCTCCATTCCTATCAGTACACCGAGTGACGATAAAATATCAAGCAGCCAGAACACGTCCAATTGGTAACAGTAGGAAAGTTTTCACACTTGAAGTACCTAAGGTGACCGGCCACCTAAAGTGATTTCATTACGGACAGTATGTTATCCGTATGCTTTTAGAGGATTCGGTTTCCGGAATATCCATACAGTATACCGCATACTTCACTGAGATGGACAAGATGTGTGTGACAAGGAGTTCTGATTTTTCTTTTCAGTGGTACCGGGAATGTGCTTAACGAATTGTTTTGCCAGTGTGATTACACAAATTTTCGGAGTAGAAAATTTCCCTATGCTGCCTTCAATTTGCAATTGGTGCTGGTTAGAAACATATGAGAACCTTCGGTTGACCAAGCCTAGTTCAGTAACAAAATAAGGTTCAGTTTTATTTTAGAGCTCAGCTAACTACGAAACAAGACCGTCGATGAAGAAATAGCATGCTATTAGCTGAATTCAATATCCCTAGATGATTTTTCAAAATATTGATGCCGCACAACGACAAATTTAGGACCTCTGTAGCTAGTGAGGCCTGGATAGTTGGACCCTCTGCTCCATCGATCGATACCACAGACCCAAGAACAGCAGGCCCACTGTACTGACCCTGTTGAAAACTGACAGTTTAAAGAACACTACCTCAAACATGCACATGATTTATCTGAGGATTCATGTGGTAATTCTACAATCGGGAGGATTTCTCATCAACACTGAAAGTGCTGGTTAAATCAGGAAGTACTGCTCGTTTACGGTGTGCAGGTTAACTATGGATAAAGAAGAGACACCACACGCCAACTGCATAAGCGATTCAACATCGGTTATCCTTTTTTAATTTGTGATTGAGTTATATATTTTGTAGGTAATCTTAGGCCTTATGATTTCGTGTTCACTACTGGTACCCACAGCTCAGATTGGAACAACTGGACAGTCGGTTTCAAAGAACTTGATTTTCTGCTATTGAAAAAGTGTAGACCGGGTTGAAGTAAACTGACTTCTCCTCCATCACCTTCGAACAATATGGACCAATTTTTCTACTTCAGCATACAAAGCGTCTTGAAGTAAAGAGGACGTACCATTAGTAATTGGGCCGCATGAAGTAATTAGCCTATTGTTACTCAACAATGAAGGCTTTTACCTTACCTTAATGTCTCGTCTTTGGAATTACATTCTTTGATCGGCCAGTCTTTGACTTTCCGTAGGATCATATATTATCTTCCAGGAAGACGTTGAGCAACACATAGCCATAAACAAACGATACCAAATAATCAAAACAGGACTGGATCACAACGCCGCGGTACTACTGAATAAGTTATCATAGTGAATATGTGAAAAACCGTAACAGTTTTGATCGACAGATCGTTTCCGGAAAATGAATTGCAATTTGACGTCTAACAGGCTAAAGATGAACTATAATCACATAATTTGGCATTCATACCCAACAGTGTCCTTCCGAGCAGTCAACAGGTTCAAAAACAATGAGAAACAGTCGAGCTCCAAAAAGGTGATGTGCACGCTACTCAAGCAAAGTACAATAACCGGTAGCACAACTGTCAAGACGACGCGATAAAACAAAAACATCAGGGTAAGGGTCCAGTTAACCATCAGAAACAGTGGAGTTAGAATATTCAAGGAAGCGATAGGATTGGGTGGCATTTTCAAATGGTTAGACTTCAAAAGTCGGTATAGGTAGATAATGTGACGTTGGTAGGAACAAGCAGATTCTCAGCGCGCGTTAGATTTTCATCTCGACAACAGATCATACACATACAAACGGTTAGCTACACTGCCAGATGTGAGCAACAACGTTTGACATTCATTTAAAGTGTTCAAATATTTCGAAAAATAGTTAAAACCACAATTTTGTCGCTTCCGTTGGCTAGTAGATGTTAGAGTGGAAAGTAAATCATTGTGCAGATTTTCAACAGCAGATTATGTTTTACTTGTGTCTCCTTCAAGCTGAAGTAACTTAGCTTGAATAGTTCATTCTATATGAACCAGTCTATTCTGCGATGTGCTTTGTAGGATTTTGGGTGTAACCTGTGCATAATATCGACTGGTTTATGGTGTGACTGTTTTTTTAAGGTCTAACTCATAAGCCATCAGGTCTGTATTCTGACTTAAAAATTCATGAAAACAAGCTTCATGTAATGCTTTTGATTAGCGTTGGTAAAGTGAAAATTGTTGCTTGTCGGCTACTTGCTTGTGATTGTTTGAAACACTGGTTCCCACTGATAAACTTGAAAAAGGCCAATAATAGCGTGGAAGATGTCTTGCGCATTGACATTTCGTTCGCATCTCATCGGTTACTTTTGCGAAATTGACATACAAATTTTATAATGAGGGGGCAAGCAGCTAGGCAAAATCGATCTAGTCATGAGACAGTCAATCAGGTGACCAAAGCGAAAGCAGTAAGATGCAACTGAAGCGTACTGATTATCAGGAGCATGAATAAAATTGCTGTGGGTCAAATGGCTAATAGGAGTCCAAAGAGAGAGAGATGGTTGGAAACAAAACAAAAATCCATACAGATCAAGTGGAATTGGTGAGATAGGGTTAGAAAATCTATACCGATCAAACAGAATTAAACAATAGTTAGATGGTATGAAGAAGAATACACGGGTCTAAAAGGTTTGGGTTTAGAAAAAAGGAAAAATACGAAGGTAAAATGGAATCAAAGAGTATTAGTTGCATTTTTACCAGCATAGCGCAAGGCTAGTCACCAAATGTTTCTGGGCGCATAAGGTGGGATTCAGCCGATGTATTGAGATTCTAATAGAAAATGGTTATCCCGAAAGGTTTATCCAAAAGTATTCTACCCAACAACCAACGCGCGTTATACCCATTACTGTCCCCCGCAAACCTGTTTATTTAACCTTGCCTTTCAAAGGTGATAATGTTTCAATCCTCATAAAACGTCGTTTAGATGCAGCGCTCAAACGCACCTACAACGCCGCCCGACTCGTCTATGTGGATGAAACTACCCGTGTTCCAACTACACCCAGAAAGGATGTGGTGCCCCTTTTCGCCCAATCCAACATTGTATACACGTTCGATTGTATCTGTGGAAGCAGATACGTCGGCAGGACTAGGAGGCACATTGGCACACGTATCAGCGAACACATACCGAAATGGCTTTTGAATTCGGGAGTCGGTTGTGCCGTCAGTGCCATTACAAAGCACCTTTTACAGACCGGACATTCAGTGGACCCAAAGACTGCCTTTAGAGTGTTTTTCAGACCGAAACTTAAACAGGCTCTCAATATTGCGGAAGCTGTCTCAATACATCGGCTGAATCCCACCTTATGCGCCCAGAAACATTTGGTGACTAGCCTTGCGCTATGCTGGTAAAAATGCAACTAATACTCTTTGATTCCATTTTACCTTCGTATTTTTCCTTTTTTCTAAACCCAAACCTTTTAGACCCGTGTATTCTTCTTCATACCATCTAACTATTGTTTAATTCTGTTTGATCGGTATAGATTTTCTAACCCTATCTCACCAATTCCACTTGATCTGTATGGATTTTTGTTTTGTTTCCAACCATCTCTCTCTCTTTGGACTCCTATTAGCCATTTGACCCACAGCAATTTTATTCATGCTCCTGATAATCAGTACGCTTCAGTTGCATCTTACTGCTTTCGCTTTGGTCACCTGATTGACTGTCTCATGACTAGATCGATTTTGCCTAGCTGCTTGCCCCCTCATTATAAAATTTGTATGTCAATTTCGCAAAAGTAACCGATGAGATGCGAACGAAATGTCAATGCGCAAGACATCTTCCACGCTATTATTGCTTGTGATTAACATTGAAACAGTCGTTTAGGACACAATATCATTTACAGGTCAGTGTAAACTGTACAAGACTAACTTTCTTCTACTGGTGGCTTGGTCTAACTTTAAGCGATCCAAGGTCATGGGTAATCATAAGTCGGGCACACCGTCAGTAATCTCACTCCACCCCTATGATCTCAGGTGCACTGATCGTGTGTGAGGTGTGCACAAATGGTACGGGTTAAATCCGTTTATCTGAGTTGAGTCAGTTACCAGGATCGAGTACCATATGATTGTCAGCTCCATGCATGCTGATTCGAACCAACTTCTGGGACGCAGCTGAATGTGAAGCGTGGTCCCATTACATATAAGCACGAATAACGACGATGCGATGGTGATTAAAAAAACGAACACTTGGTCAAAAGTCCTATGGAAAACTAGTGTAAACACACTTTAATATGCCTGTTCAATGAATGAACATCAGATGTTTTCCTTGTTTCAATGGACTCCTATATGATTATTTTTTAAATTAGAATGTTAAGGAGATTTTTCATTCCCTTAAACTAAGTTAAAATAAACAGAAGAATGGTTCCTGGTCATCTTTACTGTATACCTTATTTCAAGGCCACACAACAGGAGACCATCGTAAATTCAGGAAGTGGATTTACAATGCAAGTAGAGTGGAACCGATTCGCTTCATTCGAACGTTATTGCCAACTTTCTGAGTCATCTGTGATGTTGAACAGGGTTTAAACAATTTATGCAAGGCATTAATTATCCATACATTGAAGGGGGCAGAAAAAGAATATTTTGGGGCTGAAAATTGATTGCGCAACGTTACATCAGCAAGTCACACAGGCAACGAGTAGTACGACATAAAAATAACGTGAGAACTAGTTCAACCTCGTAACAACTCTATAAACCGAGAGAGCGCAGAGTGAATCCAGCTCGAGAAAGAATTCTGATGCCGTTTCTTTGTTTCAATAATTAGTGCGAAGAAATGTTGCTGCTGTTTTTCATTCTGATAAGTGTGACTGCACACATGTAAACCTCGGGGTTCATCCAAACAGCCGGTGACAAGTGCTTGATCCAACAGTATCAGTGCCAAATGACAAGCATATCAGAAACCACAACGTCCCTTCATTCAGATACATACAGAATATAAATACTATGCTGTCTGACTTTCTTTAAAAACGGTTGCCCAGGAAGTTGTTCATTGTCAGACAGAAGGGAAAAAATTATGGAAAAGTACACCACAACCATCGTACACAGTCGTTTCTATTTTTGAATGTCCAAACTAACTTAGGTCGACGATCATATAATATCATTTTCCTGGTAGCAACGTTACAGTCTAAACGCCTGTTTGATTCCGACTGTCATAGCATACTGTATGTGTTCCATAAAGTGAGGCTCACGTCCACTGTAAACGCGTGCTATTATTTCAGCTGTATAGCGTATTACGTATCAGTGCCACTGATAAAAGCTGCACCAAATTACTAACTTAAACTAACTTCAGCATACTGCTTTATATAACTTATCTTACCGTCTGGAGGATATTTGTCTCTGACAACATCGCCCGACTTCTTGTGCCCGCATACTGCTTAGTTCTGACTTATCTGCATGGAAAGAGAGTGCAGTGCGAATATTAGCAGATGCAAACTAACTTTACTTGACCTCAAGACAGCAGAAATGTTGACAAATAAAAAAATTGAGGAAATATACCAACTATGGAGCATGGTAACACATCCTGAAAGAAAACAAGGCGGAGACTGGAAATACTCATACAACACACTGAAGAATGATCACACTTAAGTAAAAATATTGTCTGTTTGGGTAAAGCCGAGACCAACGACAGAGACGGGAGTAGTCAGACGGTGAAGTTCATGCTTTTGTATTCAAAATCCTTCCAGATAGATACAAGCCTCTTATGAAGGAAACACAGAATTACTTGAAAATCCCGGCAGGATTGGGACACTAGAAGTTTGAAAAAAGGAGCGCGTTTTATGGTGAATTTGTTTGCTATCCATGCATCTACTAGACCTTTGGGTTGTCTTAAAAGCGGTTCTTATTGAAGGCTGAGTTAGACTTATATCCATCAGGCAAGTTTGAAAAATAACATGATATTTACAAGATAAATAATGGGATATTAACATCCGCAAATGTGGTCATGCCGAAGTGTATACCTTGCTTTATGCAAAGTAACATTACATACATTACATACGAATATGTTACACGTGTTACATGCGAACTCGACGTAGAAATTGATCGCTGTTCTGATTGGAAAGTGTTTGGTTGACGGCCAAAGCTTGACACCTAATTTGTAAATGTTCCATTACCATCTGCGAAGCTCAGCAAACAATCGGACACTAGAACCATCTATCGAAGCCACTAACTCCATCAGTGTTCCTTACAATCACATATTTCAGGTTATTGTAGAGTCATTACCGAAATCATGCTAACGGTTGACGATATAATTTGTTTGAATGTACGATTGCTTAGAGGAAGGCATTTTGGTTATCAATAACACAGTTCGGAATTGGACTGCCTAAGCGCTGCATGGGGCCATAAAACACAACATACCTGTATTACAAACATCACTTGGTTGACTACTCTCCCGCGCACTCAGAGATACATGTCAACGCCTTTTTTTACCAGTGATGTCACGCAACTTGTAAACTGTTTCCACATGCAACAGAACTTGCTGTTTCGCGTAAACTAATGTAACAGCTTATAACCCCCAGATTATGGTGACGTTTCAAAGTTATAGGCCCTGGTTTACAATATCTTGCTGACTTCAGTCAGTGTTGAAAAATGAAACAACCATGTGTGATTGTTCTCGTTGCGCTTAAAAATTATTGGCGACGTCGAATCAACCATGGAAAGGTACACACCCTGCTCACTTGAGACAGATTACGACATTCGGTCGACTAACTCGAGGAACTGGCAGAAGTCGGCTCGAAAGAAACTAGTCTGTCTTTTGTGGGCCCAGTTTGCCTTCACATAGTGCCGGCAGTAATAACTAAAACCACTGAACGAAAATCGCCCTAAAGGTAGTTCGTAATCTTTAATGCATTCACTTTTAGTGGGTGGTTTGAGTTAAGCAGATTAATGATTCCTGAAAGCCAATTATTATCCCCATAAATGACTAGGTTGACTTTAATCCCGGCTAAAACGCCAACTCACAAATAGTCTACCGTTCAGTGTAACTGTCAGCTTGCTTGCAGCCGGGGAAACGCTTACGTAAATGGAACAGAATTAACGCTTGAAACCAGATCCAAGGAGCATAATCCAAACTGGTTGAAAGACGCCTCAACCCCGTGCACTAGTGAGTGGAGAAATGCCGCTTCTTCCACCGTAAGACATCTGTCAAACACAGATCAGAGTGTCAACATTTCACTTTCTTTTCCGGTCCTGATGACTGCTCATAGTTCACAAGTTCTCAAATATGTCAAAACATTTTTGAAACCATTTAATCGTTTCACTTAGGTCATATTGTGTTTCTGTTTCCGTGTCAATCACACATTTAAGACTGAGAAAAGTGCGAAAAACGAATTTCTGTCCTAGTCTGGCTGTTCCTTCAAATGGCTCGAAGGAACTCAATGTTTTAAAGTATAGTTCTCAATCGGCGACATTTCTTTGACGTGCATGTTAGAGTACACGATCAGGATAATCACACATTTTTCTGTGAGCTAGAGATTAGATGGCCTTACGAATAGAATACGGCATATTCACAACGACATGTTGTGCAAACTCGGGAGAGAGAGATGTTGGATGAATTTTCCAATAATCACTGTATTACTGTATTTAACTCTGGAGGGGTAGAGTGCTGAACATTGCGTAATTACAAGTTGCCCGACGGAAGTTCGTGATATGTAGACACACATCGGTTACATCATCCAACTGAACCGTCCAAAGTCGTTCCTCAGTTTTAATAGATTTCCAATGCACGTTACAATTTTGAATGCAGTTGTCACGATTTCCCACCAAATCGTACTGTACTGTACCAAATACTGCGAATAGATACGTCAGAAAGTGTCATGTGTCTTGTCCCAGTTAATGAAGTTACGTATATATAATGGTTGCATACTTTTTGTAAACAACGGTGCCTAGTGTCATCATCAGGTTCAATAGAACGTACGATATCTCATAGGGTGACAAACAAGAATTTGTTTTAGTCGATGATTCAGTGTTAGCGAACGCTGAGAAGCTCATGGTTGTATCGACCTAACAAACCAGTTTGCCAGTTTCACGTAAATACTACTGGCCTCATCCCCATTGCTTGGAAGAAGCAACCTCTTGACTGATGGTAGAAGGATAGGAGTGGGGTTCCTCATCAAGGGCAAATCAGAAATCACATAGTGAGTTACATATCAGAAAAGAAACATTGCATTTCATGTCAGAACATCCCAACTTTCCCCATTCACTCTTTCTGCAAGTAAATAGCTGCTTGTTTCCACCATTTAGCTTAATGTTGTAGGCTGAAAAATAAACCCTATATCGAGCCGAAGAACGAATTGTTCGCATTTTTCCACGTCTCAACAAACGACGTATCTTGTTTGTATTAACTGAATTTATTTTACAAATGGTTTTTTCTATTATTCTGAATGCACTGGGTATAACATGAAAGTAGATGGTACTTTAAGTTTTGATGATTTGTTGGGGTGTGGTCAAAATCTATTAGCTCTATACTCTTTACAGTTAGGTCGTAAAGGCGGATTAAGTATCCTTGAGTGCACGTTTCTATGCACAGCATGACCGATACGCTTGTAGTGCACTGCAACAGAATGAGCTGGAAGTGATATTGGTCGGCCGTCCACTTTTGACTATTATGAACAAAACACAATTCTGAGCACCAACTTTTAGTAGTCGCTCAGGTCATCCGGTCATCCGTGATTAATTGTTTTCTGCACAACGGTGATAAGCTTCTATCGTTAGCTTAGACCGGTTCTGAATAGGCCGAAACCCTAGGTGTAGGCAGATCATAGAGGCAACCAGTGATATCTGTTTAGTCTAATTAGCGCAGGTGCATTGATTAATATACCACTGCAATAGACCAGTCCTACCAACATGGGTTGTGGTTAGCTTAGATGTGGTTTGACCTGAACACATGTGCTGTTATGAGATACACTGAGTGAAATCAAGAATCTGGTTTGTAGATAATAATGCCGTTCAGTGCGGCCCACTTAAATAACAAACCATAACTCTTAAATTACCAGAAGTGCTACACAAATAATAGGGAAAATTAATTTTCATTTCGCTATGATTTGGAAATTTATGCTGTTGCTGTTGTTCCGGCAACTGCATTGTGTTAGTTTACATGTGTATGAAACAATATGGCCGCGGACCCGCGATCACATGAGTGCTGGTAAATGTACTCAAGGAACCCGCTGCCTGTGCGCTTGTTTAGGGGGTTGCTACGTTTGAATAACAATTGAGCAAACTATTTACGTATGTTTGGTCAATGGTAATTCTGGTGTGAGTAGCATTTACTTGGCCACAAGACTGATAAACTGCAGTTATTCCCAATGGGGATTTGTACTGTCAATGAAAGTTTGGTGTGCCATGGTGATAATAGAGGATTTCCAACACTTAATGATAATTCCGACTAAGGTGTGCTCACCACTGATATGTTATGAGTACTTAGTAGACAGTTTTAGTTGAAAGAAGAGCTCTTGTGTCTCTTCGTAGGATTGTTAAACAGCTACGACTTCACTCGCCAGCCTTTCTGTTCGGAAACTTTGGTTGTGGTGTTTCGGGTGTGAACTCCAAAACGTTCATTATGCCTTCTTCGGCTTTGCCGCGGTATCCAGCAGAATGCCTATAGCCCAATCGACACACGCATTCTCCAGACTAAAGCAGTTGGCGCTCTGCCTTTACTGGTCGGCTCATCTCTTTTGCTTACAACGGCTTGGTGGCAGGTTTGTTCTGTTCCCGCAGCATCCGGCAGAAGACTCCTGTCGACAGTTTTGTTCATACTGACTGATGGTGAGGTCAGAAAAACACCCGGCCTTATTGTTGGTTGTACCTTTGACCAGGCATCACAATACAAGCGCTTATTTGGACGGGCTGATCCTGAAGTCCAATACCAAACAACGTTTGTGGGAGGAATGTCATCAACCACTAGAGCCCTTAAGTTCATTTGTAGGGTGAACAATCAACGGGAGTACATTAAACTGGTCATTACAGCGGACAGGAAGTACGGACGTATAGTGTCATATGAGATCCGAGTTTGCAATCTGGATCAGTCGATTCAGTAATTAAGCCCATGGACTAATTCCGCTTTCTAGAAATCTATTCCAGCTAAAAAAGTTGGGTCCCAGTCAACCGTGTGAAGCCACCTGTTCGGGTCAGAGATATTATAACCATGACCGTTTCCAATCCCAACGGCGGTTAAATATTTTATTTGGTCACATGTCACACAAACCCACGTATGGGCCCCAGGGGTCTTACGACGAGTAGTTTTTATTACTGAAGAAAGTGACTCGTTCCAAACGGCCCGCATGTTTCTGGTTTATGAAAGTTACGTATTGACATTGTTACACACTTATCGTCCGTAGAGTTCGGTTAGCGTCTCCGCTATGCCAAACACGGTCACTTTGTAAAAGTCGATTTGGATAAAGAAGAGACTGAACGCTGAAATACCGAAGAGTAAAAGACCGTCCTAATTCTCACATCTGCACCAGTTAGCAATTGTAACTAAGAGTCTGGGATGATCGGTGGTCAGTTAGTATCCAAACTGAACTGAGTAATACAAGCTTAAACCAATCACCTCTAAAAGATGAAGTGTGGCGTGCATCTGGGCAATTTTTCGATTGGTGTGATTTGAGTTAGTTGGTTGGCTTACCTGCGTTTTGTGTTCCCGTGAGTCCTTTTTTGTGGTAACCAGGTGTGAGCTAATGCATAGGATATGATGACTAGCTGATAATAAAATGATAACCTGGTTGTGAATCTGAAGCGGCAGGATCGTTGGGGAATTCTGGAAGACTTATGTTATGGAACCTAATGGTATACATTTGCCTATGACACTGCGTGCATCGCAAAATGATAGAATGCCAGACCATGGAAACCATTAAGGCGACGAACCGAAATATACTGGAAAAACCGCGAAGCCATTCGCCAATTGTTTTGCTAAAGTCTGATCGCCCTGTGATGGAAGGTGAGCGGGCCACTATAATAGGTGTGACAATTACAAGTAGACGGACTACATATAATATTTTGACGACGAAGTGAAGTAATTAGAAAAACTATGCCAACAAGTACTCATTCTACAATTCAGTATAAAGCTTTCTGTTATCAAAGAACTTCAGTATGGTCCATTGATCATGTACTAAGATGTCGTCGTTTTTTCGCTCTGCTGTCTTTCTAAAATCACTAGGTTCTTCGCAGTACTCCACACTCGGGTTGGCAATCATTAACGGACTAGTCACAGCAACATCTTGTTAGACATTTAAGCTTGGGACGCGCACGACAGACAAATCTGACAAAGATCATAAGGTAAACTCAGTGACGGAGACCAGAATTCTCTGGTAAAGTCGTCGATCGAGATAATCGACCCTGATGTCCCTAGAAAAAACTGCCCGGTTGGTGGTTTTATCTTTTTTTCCTTTACTGGATTTTTTCTAGTTCTCCTCAACAGACGTCTGCCTGCTACCTGAAGTTCTGTGTGCACCGAGATGAGTTTTGGTTAAAAGTTGTGCAACGTTTGCTGAAATGGTTGCTAATGACATAATTGACGTTGTGGTCTAAACTGTCTTCTCACAAACAGGTGGAAAGGGATTGAAGGCCCATTGAGAAATATGGTGTGTACCAATGATGAGCCTTAAACTGTGACAAAAACATTCATCTTTTTCAAATGGAAAACCATAATACCGGTACTGGCTACATTTATTAGATTATGGCGTGTTTGTTGTACTATCAGTAGATGTTACAGTCACCCTTTCCTTTGGAGTTTTTTGTTTAGAACATGGTTGTATAAAATTCAGGCGAATGTGTGTATCAATAACTGTAAGCTACACCGCATGATGCACTATATGACGCTGTTGAACTTCTGATACAAAGTCTTGATTCTATACATTCTATTCTTACAAGTGACGCTTGGGTAAAGTATTTAGAAACGAACTATTTAGTACAATACAGACCATGTCAAGTTTGCAAGTTTACAAAATTATCTGGGTTGGAAATATATGAAAGCGTTTCAATTACAACTCTGCTGTCAAGCTTTGCCTCTCACAATTCTCAAGGTTTCTATACTGCTTGAATCAAATAAATTTTAAAAGTCAGTAGCATCTTTTCATTCAAACACCCTACTGAATACCATAAAAAAGAAGCAATTTCAGTTGTGAGTAGAGTTCAGCTGAATAGTGCAGGAGAAATAAAATAACCTAGAATAGTTTTGAAATTATCCCTTATGAATGGAAGTTTGTTTTCTTATAGCAGTCCAATACGATCTAGTAAACTATACATTGAGTAGATGACTTATATGTTTGTGGTTTGTCTGTTTGCAAGAAATTACATTCAGTTGCATTTTTATGGAATTTCTCATTAATGAAATGCTTTATGCAATATCTGACAACAGTTTAACCAGCACGATTTCTTCCAAAGAACGTTTACATTTACCGTTTTAGTGCTTCAGGTTTGTGTGGAAGTTGTTGCAAATCCAGTCCAAACTATCTGGAAATAACTGAGACTGTGTTACTTCATTGTGGCTAGGTCGAATGTCTAGGTATTTCCGAATTAAATTGTGATGAAACTAATTTTACAGCAATGGGTAGATTTACGTGAATAAACTGGTATTTCTGTCAATAATCCAACCTTCTCACAGGGCACTCGAGCTGCGTCGACATTACTTACAGCAGTGCGTTTGAACGACTAGTTGTCGCTACGCAATGTAACGTCCGTGACTCAGTGGAAAAAAGGGCTGCTCAGTGAAGTTCATATTTCAGTGGTAGCAACAGTATGCACAACTTATGAGTCCTAACAGGAGTAAAACACAAGTTCATTGTTTACTTTGAGAAGGATAGACTAGAAAGTCAGTTAGAGTGTGAAATCCATGAACAGAAACAGATGTTACATGAATAGCTGTTGGAAAGTTAAACGGTGTACTTGTTGGGATTAACTGTTTTGGTTATGTGAGCAGCTGTTTCGGTAATTTCCATCGGACTTAAACAGTTACGTAGGGTACATAAGATTTATATATAAAAAGTTAAAACAAATCAAATGGATCATTAAAATCATGGACACGAGGCGGACCACAATCTACTGGAGGGGGGGTGGGAGTGTTGGTGATGTGTGACACTGTTACCCGTGCCTGCCCTGAGACATGAGTTTGTCGGTGTCAAGTAGTACACACTTGCTCGGGTTTCAAGTGACTGTGGAATAGTTGGTCAAAGGAGATGCAGGATTTGCACACAGACGAACGAATCAATCCAGCTGCAGTCAAAAATCATCGGATACATTTGACTGATAAACAAAACAATAAAACTTAGTAAGTCTTCTAGCTGTAGAGTGATAATAGTGTTTACAGCACTAACCTAGAGCTTGTTGGTCAGAGTTTTATTGCTGAGACCACCAAGTTATACTAATAACACATAAATATTAAAGCGATCTGTTTCTCTGAGTAGCGAGCAAATATGAAACTGAAACCGCTTGAGAACGTCGTGGAGTATTAGATAATAAGTGTTTTTCCACTGATATTATTTTGTTTTTAGTGCTCATAGTGAAGGATGTTAAAAGTGAGAGTTTCCAAGAGCCTTCTGAGTTGGATTATGCCACTGGAGTTGCATTACATACTCACTGACTTTGTAAGACCGTTCATTCATCTGAGAGAGGTTCATTATTTTTCAACCTTTCACGCTTTATTGGACTTTCCTTTTCGTTTTCCGTTTCAATTCCCTCCTCCTTCCTTTAACACATTCATTTTCGGATTAATTGAGGACTTAGTAGTGAGAAGATAAATGGCACTGGTAACCACTCTGAACACTTACAATGTGGACATCGCAAATGGGCTTGCCTGACCTGCTCTTATTTCCTCATTCATTTAATTCTAACTCTCAGGATGTTTTTCTGATCCATAAAGATTAACTTTCTCATTTTTTCCCCATTGATTACCATTTGATTCCTTATAGTGAATATATCTGGTATCCCCATTCGGTCATTTCATGAGATAATCCGAGTTTGTAAAGTGAAAAACACAATTTTTTTTATATTTCGGTCTCAGTTTTCTTTGCAAACTATACCTAACTTTATTGATTTTTATTGTGCGCACTAATCTCATGGCGTTCATACTGTTTTTTCCAATGTTATTTTTGTCTCTGAAATAAGATGCACTCATCCTGATAATATCACCCTAAAGTATTTCCAATACACCGGTGATGTCATACAATCTTGACCAGCGTGACCAGTTCAAGGCAATAAGTTGCCTATAATAATTTGTCATTAACTTGTTGAGAAGTATTTTGATTGCTGCTGAGCAGTAGGAGATCTTGGTCGTTTTTGATACAGATTGAACATCCCCCACAATTGATTGCAGCCGCTGCATTCCGATGGACTTTCCAGTCGGCCTCTTCCGAAAAAGACAAGGATTTCAGTGATTCCAGCTTCGAGAGAAAAACTAGTCAAGGGGATGTTGGTTGGAGTTAAAAAGACAGTTGTTGTATCTTCCTTCGAGATGATCGGGTACCCTGATAATTACGCACATGCGAAAGTGATTGAGCGTTCACATATGATGATTCAGGCGTGCCTAGTATGAGTGCATTGGTGCTGTGGTCGAAACGGTTGCCTCATGAACAGCGTGACCGGAGGTCTAGTTCCGGCCTTGGCAAGCCAATGTATTACTGACGAGCACTAATGAGAGCGAAACTCGAGTCTAGTGCTTCTTTTCGAAAGGGGCCGACTGGAAAGTCTATGGGATTGCGACAGCTGCGATCAGTTGTGGGTGATGTTCAATTCATACAAAAATCAAAAGCCCCTACTAATCACTAAGCGTTGAAACAAATACTTAACTTTTAGCCAGGAGGCGTATGGGGTTGTTAATTAACCCTGAGCTCACCTGTATCTTTTCTCGCACACACAGACATCACATCTAGTGATGATCACGAGAACCGTGTCGTTATGTGATTCAGCTTTTCAATGTTTCATAAGATGAGGAAATTACTTGATTATTAGCTTCGTTGAAACACTGAGGTGTTTTTTGAATAAGTTCCAGAGTATCTAAACCAGCATAACTTTGATTAGTTTGCATTGGTCCTCGAGTCAGACACACGCTTAGACCAATAAAACGAGACTTATCAAACAACCAACCAGGTAGGTCAGCCAGAACACCATGAATTGCATAAATATACACATCTTTGCGTCTGTTTCAATATTTAGAAAAACATTCAACATGTTGCTGGCTGCCATTCTACTACTGTCCGTTCTGAACGCATCCGGGATCAACGGAGGTGAGTTGCTTGATTTTTTTACGTCGTACTTGTGAGTGCAGTTGAATAGATCTTACATTTTTGTGTACCTGTTCACTATTCGATTGAGTTTATTGCTATAGGTTACTAGGTAATTGTAAGCGCAAGCATCAAAATTAAAGTAGATATAGCTGTATATGATCGGAGTAGAAGATAGAGAAATAGTTGTGGCGGGGAATGTTTGAGTAGGAACAATACTTCCGAAATAATTCACTAATGTTATCGTATACTGTGAAATCTCTGTACCTTAAGAAGTAAATAGTCTTACACGATTGAATGATTAGTTTCCAAATCAAGAGAAGAAACACAGTTCAATTATATAAATTGAAGAATACAATGGTAATGAAAACGCTTAGCTGTAAATTTGTGAAAATTACTTAATATCACTCCCCACATTACTTAAAGAAACATAACGTGATCAAAATATATTAAAGCCTAAACTAAATTGTTTCCCATTCATTCAAAACAATGCAAAAATGATGCTCGAATAACTCACCAAAGTGTGCTACAACGCAGTAGTTGAATAACTATGAAACGTTAAAAGTCAGAATGTCGTCTGTTCCAAATATCGTTAGATTATACTTCAAGATTGCGAGCTGTTATGTTATAGAAGACAATTCCGGTAACAGAGTATTCTCAGTATTATTGAGGTAACGCATTTATCTATAGAAATACAGATCTGCCTTGTATAAAATTGGTCACCCATTTGATTTTCGTTCAAATTTAATATGAAGCTGTCGGACTGGACAGAAACGGACATCGTGAGTATATGACCTATATATCAATTTTATTAGTCAGAATGTTGCTATTCAAATGTTTCCTAGTAAGTAGGTCAAATTTACAAACGACCGATAAATTTTTCAACTAAGCAAACACAACTCAAAAAAGAATAGTTGTATGCATGTGTGTGCGTATTTCCTATATACTCCTGTAACAAAAACTTAGATTGGTTTAGAGGAAAAGCTACATCATTCAGACTGGCTAGATAAGGAAAACAGAAGAGACATCCATCATTCAAACTGGCTATATTAGGGAAACGTAAGAGACATCCATCAGTCATTCGGACTGGCCAGATTAGGGAGACGGTGAAGAAGTCCATCAGTAATATTGTAAAAGTAACTAACTAAAAATGTTAGGCCGATGAAAAGTTCGAAGCTGCGGCCATAAACCACTGTTATGGATAGATGATCTGTGACAATTTGAAATTACAGAGTGCTTTCCTAGCAAAACAAAAAGCACCATCAATTAAGCGGAAGTCAGATGGCTTGGTGTTGAATAATTGAATAATATGCGAATGGTAGTTTCGTTAACTAATAGACAGAGATAAGTTGAATTATAATTTAAATTACCTAGAGGAAAATTGTAATAAAACAATAAATTTTCCTTGACATAATACACAAAAAAATTTTTTATACCTTCAAAATAAAGTATTCAATCTGGGAGGACGTAAGTGTAAACATATAATTACGATAGAAATAGAATTTAGATGCTAATTTGCTGGAGATATCAAAGTAGATGTGGGGTAAATATCACAGACATAAGTAGAATTACACAAGGAATAAAACGCAAGCTAAAACAATCCAAGCAAAAAGTACAACAAACGTGAAACATTCGAACGGGGGTGAGGGAAAAAATAACGGCCAATAAAAAAATATACGACGGAAAGTAAAGACAAAGATAAGGAAAAGATATGTGCGAACGTGAGAGCGCAATCGCACAGCAGAAGCAAAAATAATTCTCGAAGAAAGACATATAAAAAAAGGAGAAGTGAAAGAAAAAAGCAAAAGAAGAAAGAGAAAAAAACATTAGGCTGAGATCAAACAAGAAATACGAAAGTAAGAAATAAGAAAAGGAACGACATAAGCGTGAACAGAATTGCAACGCGAATCGTAATCAGAGAACGTGAGATAAATCTGTTGAAAACCGGATGCACATAGTTCGTTTGGTTTCGTATATCATAGACATGAGCAGGCGCACATATGTCCAAGTTAACAGGCATGAGTGATGCGGAGAATT
>LUCH01002262.1:65267-84051 GCA_013368495.1 Paragonimus heterotremus | reverse complement strand
CTGACTGTCACCTACCTGAGGCTTAGTTGAAAACACAGTTCTGTTGATCATCCTTAGAACACTTCTGAACATATCACCTGATGTGTATGTCGGTGCATGCGTCCAATTTTGTTGTTGTGCTGAAGTTTGTTCATTTGCTTTCAACAAGCATACAAGGATTCATTTTTTTGATCAAAAGAGATGTAGAAATGCAGGAACATTTCGTCTTTTACTTCCCGTTACAAATTCACTAGCCTACGGACTTATGTTTCATTTTTCTCTCAACAAACTAAACGTTACTAGATGACTGATGAGTAGTCGGGGATTTGGTTAATTTAAAGGTGAACATTACAAGCGGAGGTGGTTGAGCGTTCACATATGATAATTTGGTCATGTCTAATGTGAGGTCAATGGCGCAATGGTAAACACGGTTGCCTCATGAACAGCGTTTCCATGATTCAAGTGGCGATGATATGCACTACTGACGAGCTCTGATGGGAGCAAAACTCGAGTTTAGTGCTTCTTTTCGAAAGGGGCCGACTAGAAAGTCTATGGGAATGCGACAGTTGAGACCAACTGTGGATGGTGTTCAACTTGGAGATAAACGTAAATACTCACGTCTGTTGATAAGAAATAAACTACATTGTAGAAAGCCGAAGTTGTTCTCACTGATGTGAAGCAATTCGTAATTTAAAGTGGAACATTTCATGTGAAAAAGTCTGACTAAAAAACTGGATTAGCGAAGGGTCTAAACACTGAGCAATGTGATTTAGACAGCAGGCAAACTGGATAAAGCAGTCTAGCTTAGAAATAACGTCTTAAAAATTTGTCTTGACTACCAAGAAATTACCGAGTAGTCATCCAAAACAGTACATATTGCGTTCTCTGATTACTTACTCAACTAATTCCAAGCACCGATCACCTACACTGATGTTCATTGGTAACGATATCACCCGGATTCATCATGATCGTCTGAGGGGGATATATAACAGTGTAAGAAACTGTGTAACATTGGGTGCGGAATTGTAGGCCCCACCGATTAGGGTATCGGTCACAGAATACTCGGCCGAATATCAGGTCTGATTTATTCCGTAACAGAAAATAATCCGCTTTTTTTCATGAGATCACCCGGCAACCACAATTAAGCAGTAGCAATATTTCAATATTAGGTACATGAAGTTATCCTCATTGAATCGAATCAGTTTCTGGATATAACCTTAAGTGTAAACAACTAGATACATCTGTCGATATGTTGGCTTCGACTAGATATCTTTTCTCAACATTTAGTATAATTCTGAAGAGAGACAATTTTTTCTCGTATGTTAATATCTATACTGTTGTTTTGATATTCTTTATAGGAGTTTGTGGTGTTTTCAATAATCACCCTGGCTCAAACAGTCTGTATGGTCCTTTCGGCAGCAACTAGTGAATTTCGACCTACTATAATTGCGGTCGCTGTAAGTTAACAATTAATTGCAATTTCTCTATCAAATTGTCCATTTTTACGCTAGTGTACATTTTAGAGAGTTTTAAAATTAGTCTGTTGTTGTCCACTGGCAATTCTCAAAAGTACCGCGCCACCAGGTTTCAGGTAATTGTCTGATGTCCTAGTAAGACCAAAAGTGAGAAAACGTGTTTTTGAAAGTTGCACTTTACCGCGAACTTTTCCCGACTGCAAATCACTATTTGTTTTGAGTAGAACAAGAAAAATGGCTTCCGTCTGTCTTCAATCTGTACTTTATTCATCATGATGGACGGTTTCATTTTAAATGCTTTATAATGCTCAACTGGCTGATTCGCCGTTATCATGAATTAACTCTTCGTGTTTGTTGCCTATGCCTTTTAAAGGACAACGTTCTTGCTACGAAACAAGCAGGCAACCTGCTGATCACGGCATTTTGCTTACGTTTTTATACAAGCTAAATGGTACCAATCTCCTGCGTATAGTTAATGCGCCAAAGTAACAAACTCTTCACACAGCGCATTCTTAGCCGAACGAAACACTCGAATAAAAATGTACTCTCATCTAGCTACAAAAACTGTCACAGAGATATTTCGGTAGGTAAGCAACACCGAACAAAACGGTTGACTATCAGGCAAAAAATATTTTTTGTCAAGCTATGTTCAGGTTATGTTTACGATGGAACGACAGATTTAACTGCCGTGAAATCATCACCAATTAATGATTGCCGAGTAGAACAGTGAAAGTGTTCGGTTCTGTTAAATGTACATAATCAGCAAACAGAAGTCTTTTCACAAGGCTGTAAAAATTATCACAGAACTTTTCCTTTCCTTCTGTTAAACACGTCATCATGTGTAACTCGGAAGGTTTTGGTTTTTTCTATGGTACTTGTCAAATTATTGTTTATTCAACCAAAAAAGTACAAAGCTCTATTCTTTTTTGTCAGATAAGATTGCATACTTGATATATCACATCACCAGATGTCTGTTAAAACCAGCTACAGGCTCATTTAAACTGCATTAAGGTTTGATAAGAATATGACCGACTGATTGCTTCCAGCCGGTGTATGATCGGCGATGACAGGCTCTCACAATGTTTTACGCTGCTCGCTTTCGAACACTCACTGCATAGCCAGTTTTATCTTTGTACGGGCTCATTACCTAGATATAGTCTGAGCAATGACAGTATCGGCAATACTTCATGACACTAACAGAAGTCCTTATCATTCTAGCCACCAGTCATATAAGCACCGCATGCTGTCGACTGAAGTCACATGTTTAGTGCGTACGTGCACTAAATTAACGCTTCCCCAGGTATACGCAGCGACTACCAGTCAAGAAATAAACAATGCCGATAATTGCGGGAAACCGAAAGTATATTATACAATAACTACAACGGGTCTCACTCAGCACCAAACGACACCGATACACAAAAATAGCCAGAGAGTTTGAGGATTCGCTCGTCAAACGCGTGAAGAAGTCGGAAGAGTGTACATAGCATCAGTAGCGCGCACAGGCCGACGAGTATGCAAATGAACGAACGCGATCGCATGCAGTAGGCAGACGGTAGATAAAGATCATTAAGATCCTATGTACAGTTTGAACTAAGATTCTGGGAAAAATTTTACATTCCGTACAACAGACAGACCGGGGTTATCTGCAGGACAATACACATGTAATTGGCTTACAACCTATTCATACGTCACCAGTCTGAATGACACAATCCACCTCGGATTGACAAGCCATTTTTTCAGCACATCGCGTGGGCGCGTGCGTGTACACGTCAAATGTTGTACTCACGTGACTTTCAGTGCTTAGCTTTCAGCTAAATTTCAGATTTTCTTACACAATGCTGGGAAACACGTACAATTTATAGTATACTTGTCCGATTTTTCGGCACTGTGTAGCTCTTCCAATCAAACAACATATCGTGTCAGATACTTAATCCTAATCAGCAAAATGAGTGAACCCTGTTTTTCCCCACTGGAATTGTGTTGGTTTGTCGTTCCTTCTCTAACAAAGAGATGAGCGTTAATTTATTCACCTCATTAAGTGCGTTGCAGGCGCTCTAATAATATAACGCCGTTCCAATTACATAGCTTTAGACTGTAGTGAAAGCCTGATGATGGTAAATTATGACTAAGTTCGTCTTTCAAGAGGTCTCACTAGCCCAGGCGTGCTAGTACAGAGGTGGTTAAACAGATTTTCAGAGAGTTTGGCCAGCCTTTTGTATTACAAAATGTGCAGCCTCTCTGAAGTCATACAACTTCGCCGTCGAAATGAGACTTTAGTTCCGTAACCTGCTGTTCCTCGCCGGATGTCTAACCTGTTCATCGCTTCTTTCGTGTGCTATCTGGAAAATGATGCCGGAATTATCAAGAATAGCTCGAAGTTAACTCTTGGGCTGCGATTAATTTGAGAGTGAAGTTAGGGCGAAGTTTAAATCGCATGTCACACTTGAGATCATCATTAACGAGTGAGGACCTGAATCGCGAGATTAATCTCTTTTTAATTCTCTGCTGGGATTGCAAACCAGTTTATGTTCAACTTACACGAAAGCTGAGTAGTGATCAGTCTCATTACTTCTGATAGGGACACGTTATAAGTAACGTGAGTTTTTACGTTTGCGGCTGAAAAAGAAAACAAACTTTTAGCATATCGCAACACACGTCTTATTTCGTTGTTTGTGAACACATTCTTTCAGAACAAAATGAAGCGGTTTCAAGGGTAACAATTAAAAAGTGGCTGAAACCTCTTGTATTATAACTATTTTTTTATGTCAAAAAGACAATAAAAATCCTCTGAAACATGGCCTTAATTACCTGGCTGTACAAACCCTCCCGGAATTGAAAACTACATATGGTGATAATGATGTGCGATAACAAGTTAGCAACACACTTATCGGTCGCTGAAATCACTACTCTGAAAATGTCATGTTATTTTTGCTGTGGCCGGAGCAATTGTAATGATCGTTGATCAGCCCCGTTCTTGCAACCCATGACTATAATATCGACATATATGCAGGTAATTTTTTCTAAGTCGATTGAAAGCACATATGCTCTTTCGGTCTCGGACAAGTTTTCATTACCTGTTGGCATATCGTTCTGAACGTAAACAGATGATGATATTGCATCTCCCTTTCACTCAACCATGTTACCGCAGGAACAAGGTAAGTTATTTTGAGAGGATAGGCATTGTGAACTGCTCATCATATTTTCACCTTTCAATTGTCTTCGACTACTTCTAGTGGGGCCACGTAGGAGACAAGGGGAAACACGCTGCAAACTATTTTTTTATCAGTCTAATCTTTTCTTACCACATAGGCACCATATGCTGGTTATCTTGGGGTAGTTCACGTTGAGACGAAAGACAAATCATACCGGCTGACGATGAATCTTTCAGTGTAATTGATTGCAGCTTATTCGCACAATGAAATGTCTTCCGAATACCAGCATAATCTTTCGCGTGCTGTGGGTAATCATCGTTATGCCCGACTGTTTACATCGCTGTATAGATACTGGTGCAAACGTAGAATTTGCCATGATTCTGGGACTTTTCATCCAACCGTGGTCCTATAGATTTCTAGCTCTAAAGTTTCATAAACCTGTGCCTTATTGGTCTTGAGGCAATCTGCAGCGTCCTTTTACTTTGCCTCTATTTAAGTTTACTGCTTTCAATTTACCATTTAGAAGGTTATTGTTTAAATGGAAATGGCCCCACTTCCAGCTGACAGATAATCGCCTTATTATGTACTATTGATAGTCCCAACCCTCATTGACCTGTACATCACCGAACTGCTACGTTACAGTCAAGTTCGTCTTCCTCATTTTCAAGCTTACTCGGAGAAAGATATAGGTGACTTGGCACAGGTCGAAGGATGCATCCAACAACTGATATTACAGAACACTTGGTCACGTGCCGAGAACGGTGCCATGCTGAACAAGGGTTTATAGATAGTCTGTTCTGTATCGTTAGAGTACACCCAAATTTGAAATCTTCAACACTCTTTGGTAACATAGTACTCCACCTGATCCGAATTTTGATCGACAACAGCATGAACATACATGTGAGACGTAATAGCAAACCTCGAAGAAAGTGGTATAACAGTGGTTGTTGTGAGGAAGTTTTGCATTAAAATATGTTGATCAGAAAAGGATGGATGGTAGTCTTATTACCACTGTGCGTTTCCAATGAAGTTACTTTCCATTCTTACCGGCTTTTATGGAGTGACCGTAATGCAGAGTAGGATGTAGGATGGATTACTATGCATGTCTTTATGCAGATTTCGTTGACGTAGAAAGAATCTAGTTAGCCAGGGAAACCGCTAACTGGCATAAGAAAGCCGCTAGTTGCGAAACAGACGTCGCGTACCCATTTGCACAACCGGCCTCATCTCAGCATATTCTGTCATTCTTGAAAACTTCGTTACCGTCACGAAACATTCTGGACAAGACCTCCTTCCGTCTTTGATCTACGTAGCATAACTTTTGTTCCGTTAAACAGTTTGTTGTGTAAATTTTTATCCTACCTTATAAATCGTTAGCATGAGTGACACCCGTATACGTGTAGTCTTATGGAAACTTTTCTGATCTTCTTTCTATCGCATAGGTAATTCACGGAGTGAATTCTGTCTTGTACTGCACAGACTTCTTTTTCCTTTTGGCTATCTACGAGGTCTTTGAACGATGGTGGAATAATCCAAACCTGGCCAAGCATCAAGCGAATATCAGCAAAGATCAGCAGCTTGAATCGGGCTCGTCTGCGCGATCTGTACAGGATAACCCTGCATATGAACAATGATGCTCACTACAAAACGCCCTTTGTCAGCCCTCTCCCCTATATTTGTTATCGTTGGCAGCAAGTGCAATAAAGAAATGTTAAGCTGATATACGCATATAGGTGGCCACTTCCAGGGACGAATGCGATGATTTTTCTTGTCTGATTGTTTCCCGGCACTTCGTTTGTCTAATGATTTTAGTTCCACTCAACTATGCTAATATAGGGCTATTGGCAGCTCACTGATCATATATTTGTTGAAATTAACGAAACCCCTATTTGGATCATAGGTGACCTCAAATCTTTGTCGCCAGTTGTCAAAAGATGCCTGGTAGTAATCGGTCATTCCATCCGAATGGGTGAGGGAACTTTCCCACAAAGTCTCACTACAGGTTCGATGAGTTACCCGATGGCAATAATTCAGAATACAACAAACAGCGCAGTACTCTATGTATTGCCATGACCGAAGAACAATAAAACGTACAGACAGTAAGCGTCCTGCGTGTAGCGCGCGTAATGGAAGAGTGAAGAATTTCTATGCCAGCGGAAAAGGAGCATACAATTAGGCTAAACAAACATGCATTGGCAGGAGACGTCAAATTGTACAACAAAATATTAGTAAAATCCAAGCTGTTCGAGAAGGTCACTACATGGGCAGCCACAACTTATTTTTAGTACCGATCGATTTGCAGAGTTGGTCATACTGTGGCAGAGAACGATTTAGAAAGTAAACAAAATTTACTGTGTAGGACTGTGGTAGAAAACTGATATCCCGTGGCGTTTATTCGAAACTATCCCACTTCCAGTCTACATAAATTAATCTTGTCAAATTTCTCCAAAAAGCGTTTTGTTCTACCCCGCAATTTATAGATTACATTTTTCTAGTATTATTCAAACATTGTTTTGATGTGGCAGATGTTGATTAATTGTTCTTTGTGGAGTAAGCTACACCTAATTCAATCACACTTAGAGGGTTTCCAGCTCCTGTATTCGCAAATTCTAACACGTTCTGTAAATATGATTGCGCTTATGAATGAAGATATATTTTGGTAAGCCTTCAGGACATCTCGGTAAGTGTATCAGTGGGCATAAATCAAAGTAGTTTCTGAGGTCCACAGTTTATTGTGCAACTGCTACTTCATCAAAACATTTTCTACAACCCGATAATTCTACGAAGAGCAGTCTTCAAAACGCTATTCAACCCAACCTAAAAAAAGTTCTTCATTTTGTGGGAGTTTTGGTCACACTTAGAACAAGTCTCAATCTATGTGCGCAGAAACTGATGGTGTTTACTCATTCGTTGAGTTGATGATGGTGACTTTGTTGCGGGTGGTTTTCGTTCCATTCTCAAACATTCTTCAAATTATCTTTCAATGAAATTTACGGTTAACACGATCTAGTTATTGTTATCCATTATCCCTGTCTTTTATATTTATTTTGTGTTAGCATTTCTGAGTGTTATTCGGTGTACATTCCTTTAACCTCGTTTTGTTCACATAAATTTCCGAATCACCTCAGATAGACTGTATTTTGGATTCCCCACGAGACCATGGCGTTTATCACCGAAATGTTAGCACTTGGAAACTTGAGTTCAGCCTATACGTGACGGCTGATCTGAACAACCTGTAGAAGAATTTGGGTTGCTCCATATTGACGACTTCACTACCTTATTGGTTTAAAATGAATTAGTGTCACTTTTTGAGTGATAAAATGAAGAAAAGCAACTCATTACCAGTCTATTTTTAGCTATAGGCTTACACTTTTTAGTTTTGTGGGCACTGTGCCACAAAGTTTCACTCCAGGTTTGGTGAGTTACCCAATGATAATAAGTTGGAGGCTCACCTGCTGGGTCAATCTGACACGGGCGGGCTTTTGGTTTTTATGTGATGTGTAACATTAAAAGTTCCAGCGAGCAATGCTTTCGATGGTCAGACAATTGTGAAAACTGTTAAAAAGTTTCGCAAAAGACGGTGAAACAGTCAGTGTTGCGTAAGCGGAACTGACGGCTGCGACAGTCGTGCGATTGTTGTTAATGTTCAGGTGTGTAACGGCTCCTATTAACTTTCGGCGTCGCGTATCCACTAAAAGGTTGAAATGCTGAAGAAAATTGATACTGACGTCAGTCGCCATTACGCATCGATGGTCCGGTTTCCCTGAAGCTGTGAAGTAAAAAAGAGGAAGAGGCTGCACCTTCACTGGTTTTAGTAGCGTATCGTTCGTGGTACCAGCAGAAGCCTTTACGGGTCTGTGAACCACGTCGACGGGGCGAACTGCTGGTACTACGACGCCGTGGTTATCGGTTTTGGAAACGACTAATAGTCATATCGCCCAAGTCTCTGCGTAAAACAGTTACTCCTGCCCACAGAGCCTTGATATGTACAGGCTCTTCCGCAGCTAAAGCCGCAGGCATGGCTCTTACTCTGGGATTAAAGGAATCGTGCAGAAATGACTAGAAATGCTCGACCACTTGGCCAATGATCTTGGCAGCTTCCGATAACGATTGCGAGCGGGCTACGGACAAAACAGCCTAAGCCATCTCCAGTAACCTCATCATCCATAGTTCTCGTAACAGTGACTCGTCAGTGTGGGAGCCATCGGGAAGTCGCTGCATTTTACGGAGTAACTTAGAGGGGTGCTTTTCCCCCTGCTGTAATCCACTGGAAAGCTGCTGCAGTTGGAACTTCTGTGACGGGGTTGTCCGCTTGATTGTGGCCTCTTTAAGGGTGTCGTAACAATGTTCCGCAGGCTGAGTAGGGAGGACTACACGTAGTTGCATCGTGACATCAGAAGCATGGACACTAACTGACTGAACTTCGCTTGGTCAGATGAAATTCGATTGTTGACAAACTGAGCCTTGAGACAGACAAACCATGGTAGCGGGTCCATCTCCAAGAATGAAGGAACTGTTAGGTAACTGCATCTACTGTATGCAAATCTATGAGATTGGTGTCTTCGACAGACTGTAGAAGTACTCTTGGTTTGCCACGTGTTCGAACTACCTTACCATTTATTTTGACTGTTGACATTATTGGCATTGCTTGATTGCATGTCCACATCCCCTCATTTGTTCGACCGTCCAAGGTCAAAACACTAATTCCCGGTCGCTTGCTAGCTGGCTGGTCTTGCTCTGCTTTCTGTCTTGCTTCACTTACAGCTCATTTACCCAGTCTACTTACAATAAACGTCGTCGCCCATTATTTCGGTTTCGTGGTTTAATTACTATAGAGAGTAGACACGATTCTAGACCTAGAGACGTTCCAGTCCTGTACAAGACATGGTAAACGCTCGATATCCTGAAATAAGCAAAAATGTGAATATAGAATGGGATAATAAATACGAAAATTTGGTCGGATCTATTATTTTAAAAACGCCGCATAAAAAAATAATCTACACCAACAATTGCGTGAGACCAAAATATGCCGGATAGCCGAATAAAAGCAGCCAACCAAATTCCAGCGAAAATATTGTTGTCGGACTTACCAGTTTGTGAATACTCTCCCTCAAATGTTTCAATCCAGGTTCGGTGAGTTACCTAATGGTAATAATTAAGAAAGCAAAAAACAGCACAGTACTCCCTATATTGCTACGACCAAGGGAGAATAAAGTGTACAGTCAGCAAGCAGTCTGCCTGTATCGCGTGGAACAGAAAAAGTTAAAAAAAGTTTACACCAGAGAAAGCAGGAAATACAACTGAATTAAACAAACATGTCTCGACAGGAAGTGTCAAATTGTTTAACAAAATGCCAACGAAAGCTATTATAAAGCTATTATAAAAGGTCGTCACATTATGGTTTTACATAGTCAAGATGGGTTATTGTAGCTCTGGGTATATCACCTTTATATCATGCATTTTATAGGGGAGTCATGAAAAGGCTAACCAGGGTAACATGTAAACGAGGAACATCTTGGCCAGATTCAACTCAGCACACCCAAATTTGCAATTTTCGTTAAGAGCGCACCTTTATGTAGCCTCGCAAATGGTTCAACTTGGCGCGCGATACACAGAAATGGTACTAGGAGTGGTCACCACATATATTTCAAAAGCTTTCCTTCACTCGCCCTGAAAAGAAAGCCAATTAACTGTCTGATAGGAAGAACCGCAAGTATTTGTGGGAATGACATCATTGGAAAAGAATTGACATTCGTACGTACAGTATTCGTACAAAATGGCTACACGGAAAGATTTATAGAGAGAACCACGCAACAGCGGAGTGAGAGACCCGTTGCTGTTAGTAGAAAAATAATTTTACATATCGGATTATCCTTCAAGTGCGATACGTTAGCCGAAACTATCACGCGTAGGCACACATGTGCAGTTAACACAACATTTTACGTCGATAGGTTAGTTGTCTACCATATGTCCAATATGGTTTTGTACCCGCGTCCGAAAGACAGTGTGTTCATCTGCAGCATCGTTTGGTGTATACTCATTCACTTGTTCCTGTGAAACCAGTTATGCTGGCCACATGATCATGTGAACGTGTTCGTGAACACCACTCGGCTTGACTCGACTGTGGAATGAGGAACTCTGTCAGATAGTCGGTACTGTTGCACCTTGGGGATTCGAATCATTTTGCAACGTAACAGCCGCATTTCCCCAATCTCTGCTGAGTTGAGACCAACTAGTCAAAGGCAGTGCAGTTTGGGATTTTATCCACAGCTAAACCCAATGAAATTCGCCTGTAGGGCTCATCCTTTTGCGCTAATAAACGTTCTTTCCGGCTTTGCTAAACTCCCATCCGAGTGGGAACTTAATTGCAGTGTGACATTAAACTGACTGACCTCATTAACCACCCGTTTCCCGATTACCTCCGTAGTAATTTCGCCGTTAAATGCGTGATATGAGCGTGATGTAGTTGGCTTGATGACGAATCATTGAAAACGAACTCGTTCGCTAGACAGTATTTTTCATGAATACGTTGGGAGTTTTCACGCAATCATGCAGTACCTGATGCACAGCTGAGCCAGCTTATCAGGAGTGGAAATTTATTAAACTCTGTAGGTGTTTGGTTATGTCATACGCGTGACAACTAATTCTCATATATGAATCAACTGGTTTAAGGACCTTTGAATGGATACCATACATATGTCTGAACTACCACATTGTAAGAGAACCATTTGTGTAGTAGTATAGTTAGGAGATCTATGCTTTCAAGCAGAACGGGACACTGTAATAGCTTAAACAAGCCAACCTCCAGGAGCGAAAAAATCAGAGGTGCACTGAACCATCACGTGAGAATCCTCCTCATCTTGAATCTGCCTTCCATTCTGTACAAATCGCAAATGGTCACATCAGCTATGAAAGTTGCACCGTCTGTGAACACAAGAATATGAAGTTTAAGAAAGGAGGTGGCTGTATGGTTATGGGTTTCTGAGACTGTTGAAAATGTTTTGTTTCTGAGTTCATCAATACAGTTGCAACGTTGTGTTGTCTGTACCTAACAGAATGAATATGAAAGTCTTAATGAAATATATGAAACAAACCTTTTATCCCACTGACATTATGGGTAGCTAAGTAAGCGACAGATATTCGTGGGCAACACAGCAGATCTAGGTTTCATCGCTATGATGTATAAACGTGAGATAATTCTGGCTAGGTTCAGTAATTAGTTATACAACGCTGCTTGTCACAAACAGGCACCATCGTGTATACTGTAGGAAGCCTCACACCATGCAAAGTTTGTTTCTAATTTGAATGTGATAACTGACCCGACTGTTGAAGCCAGTATAAAGGCAAGACGATAAAATGGTTGAGATGAAATATAACAAAGAGCACAGTGCAAAATTGCACTTCCGGATGACAAGTGTTGTTCGATGCTAGGACTTCTACTGAAACATGTGCAGGACTGAATATGGATTATCCCTAGATTGTCGGACTTCATATAAGAGTGAAAGAATGCATTGGACCTGTCTCTGTGCAGCCGCAGCCACTTCTTAGTGTTTATTCTTGCTGCTCGATTTGTGGACATGGACGTGGTTCTGTGGACGACTCTGAGACAATTAATTGATCAATGTCGATGGTAGATGTGTCCTCAATACTTAGGATCTCCACTGCGTTTTTCGACGGTCTGCATTACCTCATGTGACTTGTTTGATGGCTCAGTAATTGCAATAATCGGTAAGATTCCTCTTGCTGAATGGCAAAACCAGAACAATAAATGTTGCTGAAGCGGAAACAGATACTGTAGCGGATTCGTTTACATTCAGGGTTTTCTTTTAAAGGGCAACAGAACGTCTTTTTTATTTTCGGTTTTGTATGGGTACACTAGGTCCTCTAGCTGTTGTTGTAGGCGAACTACATTGCAAAAATCCTAGTTTGATTGCGAATATACTTCTGAAGGCAGCCTATGGTATGATAGTATTATACAATCGGCCTAAGCTAAATAGTCCAGTTTGACGCTGAGCGTGTTTGAGACAAAGTCACAATCAGCAGAGGACGAGTGGGACTTATCCAAGGTTATTGTAATCAGTGACAAACATCTCTGCTGAAAAATATCACAGTTTTCGGGATAGAATTTAACAGATTAGTAAGCAGAACATAAGCAGTCGCGGATGAACCGTAGGCAGTAGCTGCGCTCGTTAAAGAACCACGGGGGAATAAGGGCATCCAACGGCTAAACAGGATGTTATAAGAACCATCTCATGATAACCAGACAAGTAGAAGTCGAACGAAACCCAGATAACGTAAATGGGATAAGGAACTTTGATGTAAACGTTATGCAAGCAGTGTTCAGTAGTTATACAGTGAGCAACGGCAAATTGAAAAATGCTCTCAGTTATGTGGCTAGGAAATGAGTTGCATCGATAGGTTTCTAGAGGTAGGGTCAGATAGCAGATCCCTCTAGTGATTGGACCGACTTGATGCCTTCGGCTTCAAAGATTAGAGCGCTAAGGTGGTAATCGCATTCAGTCACATTCGGTGGACGATAGCTGTCAGGGGTCTCCTGAACATCAAGCACCGTGCTCCAATAGTCCCTGAATCCGGCAAACCTCTGTTAATTATCAACAAAAGCATTTCTCCTTCGGCTGTCAACTATAGCTGCTACTGCGTCCCTCTTTCTTTGCTCTTAAAGACTTTGTGTATCTTCAAACTGGGCTCGCCGTAAGTAGCGACTGCTTTTTATTTTGATGGCTGTATCGTCTTTGTGGTATTCATGTAGCGGCGAAGGGTTCCCGTAAATTTGATGGTCTCTATTAGAATGGGAATAAGCTGGTCGCCATTCAAGAATGTTACCAAAGGAGCAAACAGTGATCGAAATGAGACATTTTCGAAACCTCTCTGGGAGACATCAATCGCTGCTTTAATGAGTATGACATGGTCAAGTTTGTTGTTTAACGGAGTTAACCCGTAGCGAGTTGGCCAATCTGTGGAATTTCTAAGACACTACTTGAGGACATCATAATCGGTGGCACAATGAGAGGTACGATGATCCTTACTGCTTCAGAGATTGATGGTTGAGGTACGGAGTCCATAGGTGTCTAGGACGTAGGATTTCTAGGTGTGCTGCCTACGTAGTTGGCGTACATGGACTGCAACCTGTGGCCCCAAATTTTGTGCCTAGTTAGTCGGATGCTTCTTATAGTTAGTTGGATGGATTAGCCTCCAGCTAAGATGTAACAGTTTAGGAGCCTAATATTATGAAGTGCAGTGAAATAGGCGGGCGTTGGAATCAATCTTATGTTACGTGTCGTGAATGCTTTTTGACCGGTAGTCGTAAGTTCTGAATGAGTACCTGAGCTTCATTTGAAAAGTTGTCGAATACGTGACGTTGGTTGTCCAATTGCCTGTGTAAATCCGAGTCTACTAATTGACAACCACAAGAATTGATCGATGATTCATAGCTCGTGAGGGCAGTCTCCAAATGCACTCTGGGCTTCGGGTACCCCGGATGCTTCGACTGAGTTGTTAAGCTGGCTCGAAAGTGAGTAGGTTTTTGTTTGGAATAAAGGGTTTCTTGACAGAGTGACGATGTCTAGAAAGACGCGCACTCATATCCGAACGTTGGTGGGGGACCGTTGAGTGAATCCAACTGGAGTGATAACTGACACGTTGTGTCGGTTATGAATGGCACCGGTGCACTTTCCGAAGATGACAGAAAACAGACAATTTTAGGGAGATCACAGACTCCTTGATAAGAAGAGTAAAGATTTGTTACAGTCAAACTGTTTCCCGTGATCTGTGCTCGGGAATTTCTGCCGCAACAAGCGCAGCCATTTCTTAATGCTTGCCACTGATCTATCATGCGAGTGAAGATGGTCCAATAGTGACACCCCGGGGGAGATCTGAGTGCGGACGTCTTTCGTCTAGCAAGGTGACAATGTTGACTAAATTTAACTGAAAGCCTGACAGTAAGAAGACGAGAAAAGCAGTGTGCATTATAAGCTCCCGAATGTTTATGACGTCCAAGTTACGACGCGTCACGCCGGAAGATAAATTCCGTATTACATTGAAAGCACAATAATTCGAATGTTCCTTATAACGATTATAGATGACATTAAAATTCGGATGTGTGTTGTTAAGTGCTTACATAGGCCCGAACGTGTACTAAACTTCCTGTAACATTGAGAACAGGTCTTATACGGTAACTGGGTCGAGGTGGTATTTCGGTTGACAGGGACCAATGCTTTGTTAGTAATTGTCAAAGAGCCAGCGTGGTTGCCATCCAGGAATTCTCGGATGTGAGTCGTAGACAAACAGGAATGATCATGTTGCATGGACCGATGCATGTGGCTGTCTACCCATTGTTATGATGGTGTCATTTGGTTACCGGGCAGAGATACTTACGTACGTGGAAATCAGGAGTGATTGAGAACTGAGATGCATGAGAACTGTTATCAAACCAATTGTTATTTGGCCTGGAAAATGTCACTAGTTTTGAAAAGCACCCGAAACAAAGGATAAATATGTTGGGAATAATTATTAACCGGGAAATCTGTGTACGGGAAATGGCGTTTAGATACAAGGGTTTACTAGATGGTGAATGTATCAGTTTTGAGTTTTTCACAGTACGTCATACAGAACAGTAAGCATGTATCGATTAACAAGAGCTTCACCATTTATTAAAAATAAAACAGTAAAAATATAACCCCAATTTGTCAACAAAAATAATCGAGCCAGTCTTCACCATTACCGGAGGAAGTACCTGAGGAATATGTCTCAGTGTAGCAATGGCCGATGTATTCTCAACAACCTCAATGATGAGAACATGCCGCATATGATTGATTTATGCACTTTCCGAATGAACATATTAGGTATGTTAGGACTGCGGACAAATCAACACAATCAGATCATTACAAACTTACAACCAAATACTAATTCGTCAGATATGTACATGTAATTAATTTTTATTGGTGATAAAGTGTTTCACAGGACCGAAGCCATGGTGTAAGGGGTTAGGCGAGTGGATACAAAAATCAGAAATATAGCCATGATGTTTATCAAGGTAGTTGCAAAAATTACCACATGTTCATATGTTATCAGAATGAACGCAGAAGAACATGGCATGATTTGCGACTTCTCAATAGGGGAATGAATGACTTTTAATGTCACTTCGGTCGCTCTGTTTCACTTTAAATCGAGAAAAACAGAGAATCGAACAAGCTCGTTTTTGATTATTCATTATTATGCCAAATACACAAAATTTACGTGAAACATTGTTGTCAGGGTGAAATGAACAAAACAAATAACAGGTTCAATCGAAGTCAGATACATCACAGATAGATGTGGAAATAATATTTTCATAGAATAATGTAACGATTACGACGCAGCTGGAACCGTAGCAGTTTGATCGGTTATGGTATGGGCGGTAGGCTATGACAGCCGGAAAACGTGAACAAAGCACTTCTGTGCATAAAATGATGGAATATGCAATCGGATTCTGATCGCCTCAACTGTAGCCAAAATTCGGCATTGCAATACTTTTGACTAGCCGTCCTAGACTTAGTAAATCGGACGAAAAGAATAGGCTGGGTTGATGGTATGGTGCGAATTGACAAGACACGCCACACTTGCATTGATAATTGTCTTGGTGGCTCTGCTATTGATCTGGGCTGAATGATGCTTACGGATATGTTCAGATAAGCGCCTGCTCGTGCGACCTACTGCTGCTCTAGTAGTGTTGCTTTTTTTCTTTTTGGTTGTTTTTCCACAACCAAATGGGCGTGCGTTTCTCACTCGGCACGCTCTTAAGGCATCAACTACTCACACCAGTGTTCATACTTGGCGATGATGTGATGTCACAGTAACAATAGTGTGATTTCTCCTCATAGTTTTTCCTCACTGCATCTGGATAAAAATGTGATCGAAGTTTTGTCACTGGGTCCTAGGTTTTGTTGTCCACAAAGTAATATGGTTAACTAATCAAATCTTTTTGAAAATTTGGAAGGTTATGGAATATGTGAGTGAAGAATGTTGTCGTTTGCAGTAGTACTTGATGGTGTTAGAGATTTCAACTCTGATCTCGATAGCTCATTGTCCACTGTATCTGATTTTTAATGCTCGATTGATGTGCAGAGCCAAGATGAACGAAATGGAGATCTGTAACCCCAATAATCACTGGATAAACACGGGCTGTTGTTAGCTGTTTCAAAGAATGTCTCCAAATTTTGGTTGACCTCGATCACAAATTCAAAACACCAAAGTTAATCTCGGATACTAATCTGTGAAATAACCGAATGTGGAATCGTTACAATTTGACGAGATCTCATCATATTATCCTTGCTTTTATTGAAGATAAAAGGCTAACGCTTGGCAAGTCTCATCGGACTCTAATTTCAACGACGTATAATCCAGCTATTCGTTTGGTGAACAAGTGCATTTTTCTATAGATTATTTTACTCTATGGCTGTTTTTCTTTGCTATCTTACCAAAAATATGAAATTTTCCTAAAAATTGAAACAATTACCTGATGTTGGCGATTCTCTTCGAACTAATCTTAGTATATTCATTGAGTCTCAATATTACAAAGCTTTTGAGCTGTTTGCTTTCACCAGGCTACTGAAGGTGAACCGTCCACTTATTGCACCATTTATAAATGTAATTACATTTTTTCACTTGATTCTAGACGCAAACATATATGTATGATTGTACACATTTTAAAGTTTTCTATGTTATCATGATTTTCACGATTTGGTACTAACCCTAAAGTTATGAGTAAAAATCGACAACAAAAATGAATCTCTAGAGTTTTATTTGCTTTCTAATGAAGTAATTACGTTGACGTTAAACATTCATCTTCTGATATGAAAGAGCTAGTTTTTCCTTCATCCGTCATGATCCAAATCACAAATTATCTGTGGCTACTTTTTATGGATCACTTAGTTGCTGTTGTTGGTTTTGACGTCCAAGATATGACTCTGTATGCACGAACTTCAACAATAATACAATAGTAAATCCAGTGACTCAACTGTGTTTAATGTAGCAAACCCCTTTCCACATAACCTAGATCTGGACAAGTTAACGGCCTATAAAATGTTCTAAAAGGTAGTGATCAAAAACCTACCACTTCATTAAAATATATACATTGCTTTTAATGCTAATCCTGCGCAACTGTAACCAACACTACCTGTGAAGTTGTCAAACAGTAAGACTTATTCACACTTACTTACATATATAAGCACGTCTAAACTTGTTACGTCGTTGAACAATCCAACCTCTTACACCAATACATTTTTGCATTTATTGTGAGCAAACTATGGTTGATCAGAACAAGATCCAAGTTATAGTTATTTGCCGCTGGTTACACGTTCTGTTTTGCAGAACATAAATCCGGTTTACAACTCAGAGTTTTCTACTGAAATGTTGCGCCGTGGATTTTCAGTTGCCAGTTCACGTTCGTTGCACCGGCTTCGCTCAGTACAGACTCTTCCGCTTTCTCGTGTTGTTCTTCGTTCATCGTTTGAGAGTTTTGATCGTACCCCACGACTAAAACAATTCATCGACTGTCACCGTTACTACGCTTCCCATCAGATAAACATTACACAACTCTTCTTCAAACATCACTTCGACTGTGCTAGGTTGCTGGCTGTTCGCCAATAATCCAGGTGCTAGGTTGCTGGCTGTTCGCCAGTAATCCAGGTGCCAGGAAGATCTTCATTGTGGTAATAGTCTATGTTCCCGTTATCTGTTATGGTAATGCCTGTTTAAACGTCTTTTAACCTTGCAATCATCTGAACAGGATGCTAGCCGTAGTATCTCACTCTTACTTGTTCTCCAACTTTGAACTAACTCCTTTTTGTGTTTTGCCTTGAGTTATGTGTTTGTATGTTTTGTTTTTATGATTTTCTCTTCCAGTTGAACGGTGTCCAAGGTGTTACTATTCTTTGGGTAATGTCTGTCTTTCGCGATTCCCAAACAGACTAACATCTACTGATATCCGAGAACCCATACTTTACTTAGCCACAACTGATGATCTGTGTGTTTTTACTTGCTGTGCTCTGAGGTATCTAAGTAATGCTTCTAGCAGACCTTCTCCATTACTTCCAGACTTGCAGATGAGTAGTAGGGGATTTGGATTTTTCATATGGATTGAACATCACCCACAATTGATCGCAGCTGTCGCATTCCTAT